>JANAVB010029558.1:0-41097 GCA_029216955.1 Iris pallida
GTCATTTTCCTTGGTTTTCTTCTCTTCAATATGATTTAAGAACAAATATGGCAACCACTTCGAAGAATAGCAAGTGTTGGCCGTAGCACTCTTATAGTACAAAGAGCAAATTTTGTAATGGCATAGCAGTTCCTCAAACACTGCTACCATTTCTGCATTTTCTTTTCTGAGTTTCTCCAACTCGTCATTTGTGGGAACAAACTCCTCATATGGAGCATCCGCCATGGGCAAGTATGAGATGTACTTCATCTCGTGAAGTGCAAACCCTATCTCTCCTCCCGGGGTCATGAAGGTTCCTGTCTTGTAATTGTATCGCTCAGCCAAGGCCAAAAACATATGAGGGTTAGGAGCAAAGCCGTATACCGTGGCATGCACTGCTTGAAACAGGTTAATCTGTTGAAGTTTGTCTTGGAAGGCTGTCAGAACCCAATTTGCAATGCAATTCCATCGTTTGTAATCTGGATTCACTAATCCAGTCATCCTGATATCCTGTTCAGGGTATCCTCCTTCTTCCTTCGTAAATTCATTTGCGAATATAGGGGTTCTGACGGGCATCAGCATAGAGGAGTTTTCCGGTGGAATGCAGCTGGGTCTCAAACCTCTCAACATAACACTGTATCTGTCAGAAGAGCTGTAAAACATATCTTTCCCGTTAACCTTCTTTACAAAGATCTTCCCTGCACGTGCATCCTGGAGAAGGGTGATGTTCCAATCCATTTTCCTTGGGTAGCTCGCATGAGCATACCGTGATAAAGGGAGACAGCGAGAAATGTCAGGAATGAAGAATGATCTATCTTCCCGGTGGACTACCATTTCCTCCATCCTTGGCCTAGGCTGGGAGACTTTTTCAAAAGCATCACCAAACAAGAATAAGGGTTTCTTGTGGATAACAGCATCTGCTGATTCCAGAGGCTGTCCATTCATCAGACACATTAAAGTTTCGTTGTCCTGGGAAATCAATATTGCCTGACGAGAAGCCGGCAGATCATACTGAGGATAATGGACGTGAGACAAATCTTCTTTATATTCAGATTCAGACAAAGTTCCCACAAAATGTTCATAGTTTGGATCTTCATTGGTTTCAACTGCATCAGAAACAGATGAAGATCAGTACAAGTCAAAGACTATTTTTCAGACAAACAAAACAGAAGAGTACACAATCTTCAGATTGCGCTAACATGGATTGCGCAACATTAGTTTGCGCATCATAATAGGGTGCGCAAACCAATCGATTGCGCTGACATTCAGCGCAAATCAATCGATTGCGCTGACTTTCTGTCAGCACAATTCGATAGATTACGCAGGATTACAGTCTTCATAAAAATGAAGACCGACTGTTTATGCAACCAAAAACCCTAAAAAAGGGGTGGCGCAATTTGAACTCATCTCTAAAAAGAGATGAGTTTCGAAGATCGAAGGAAGTCAAAATACCCTAAAAAGGGGTTTTTGATCGGTTTAACTACCTATCAGAGCAGGGTGCGCAGACTCATGTCGGGATGCTCGCCGTGCAACTCTGCCAGATGATTCGGCCGGAGCTTTTCCCTTCGCGGCGGCGGCGGCGGCAGCATTAGATCGTCGGGGCGCCATGGCAAAGTCGTTAGAATTGGAAGACAGTAAGGGCTCAGAGGAAAAATTTCAAGATCGTAAAGTAAAGAATTGAAAACGAAAAGACGGCTATTTATAGCCTCTGAAATACGAAACGGCTGCCTTGGATTGCGCCTAAAATTTGGGGGTACTTCACTTTGCGCAGACAGCTCATCATCATGCGCAACTTGATTCAAAATTCAAAAATTCAAAGTATTTCGAAACTTTGAATCAAATCAACTTTCGAAAACTTTGAAGGGGGTCTTGTAGGTCCTAAAAAATCAAGTTGCATCAATCAACAAAGTCAAGAAATCAAAAAACCCATCATTTGGATGAATTGCGCAGACAATAGATTGCGCAGCAATCCGATTGCGCATACTGCTTTGCGCACACTTCCAACTGCGCAGACAGACGTGGCAGAAGTCATCATTACCAAATCAAATCAAATCTTTTCTGACAACTGATAGCACGAATAACAAGGAATATGTTCGTTTCCTGCGCCGCACAGTGCTCGAGGGCGGCTGACAGCTGGCAGCGCAAACCAATCCTGCGCAGTTTGAGTCTGCGCAAACAATATATGCGCAATTCAACTCTGCGCACTCCATCAATATAATTGATAAGTTATACGTGGCATTCATGCCATCGATTGCTCATTACGTGGCAACTGTTTATGCACGACCATGCGCATTTCTATCAAATGATGCCATGTGTCCATGATAGTTGGCCTACGATCCAGTAACTGTCTGCACAAATCAATGTTGCGCAAACCAATGCTGCGCAAATCATCCTGCGCAGTCCAAAATAACTGAAAGTTAGTTATTTTCAGAACTCTATAAATAGAGTTTCAAGTCTTCATTTTAAGGGGGATCAAGATCAGAGATCAGAAATCAGAGAGTTCAGGAGTTCTTGCCAAAGTGCTGCTGCATTCTTCCGAGACTTTTGTCTTCAACTTCAGAGGCTTTTGCCTTCAGTTTCCAGAGTTGTTTTCAACTTCAAAGGCTTCGTCTTCACAGTTCACATCGTCCAAGGGATAAAGCAATCGTCATCAAGATTGGATTCCTATAGTTGTAATTTTCCCAGAATTCTTGTAATCTTTATTACAGTTTGTATCAATAAAGTTCTATACTTTTGTTTTTGCAAACAGATCCCAGATCCAACAATCTGCTAGCTGTGACGGATCAATTTCGACCATGCGAATAACCTCTCCAAGCACCTCAGTATGGCGGTAGGTCTCAAGACACCATACTCCACTCCTGATAATATGTTGGCAAGTCAGCCCCCTACTAGCCTCCCCGTGCGTACGGTCTCCCAGGATCTCTAACAGAGATTGTCGATCTAGACATGGGTCCCGCTAGAGGTCCGTTCCAGTTCCATCTCCCATGATCCGCCGGATGGAAGATTTGAGTACATCCCCGTGCCGCAAGATATGCTTGAAAGTGTCACGCTCCGATTCCGTAGAATCGATAGTCGTCCCCCGGGCGTGATGCCGTGCGAACCTAAATTGCCCTCGCACAAGGCATAGTCGTAAGGTTATCCGAAACACAACAACAAGAGAATGCGCAGAGTAAATTGAACTCGCATTATAAAGAAGGAAACTTAAGCTTTATTGATAATGAACATCATTTTACAGACTCGATACAAGGGCGTCGTACGGGCTTTTTACAAACTGACTCCATTACAAAATGAACGTCGATGAGATAGCCATTTCATATATTTCATCCTTTGATTATACAACCAGTATTACAAAACCACCTAGGATGGTGGGAAGTCGCTCCATCTGTCTTCTGATCTTCAACAGCGGAGTCTTCAAAGGAGATTGGATCCAAGCTTCGACCGTACGGCCGAAGCTTCAAAACACACGAGCGTTGCCTCCCTTCACGCGGCATGCTCCTCCCGATTTATCGTACCTGTAGAGAGAGCGAGGATCAGTACAATCAACATGTACTGGAGAGTGGCTAATTAATTTCCAGGCTCTCATTTGGTTCAAGAATTTAAATAAAATTATACAACTTGCATTAAGTGATCGTTCTAGCCATCCTAGATATTTTCATACAAAGCATTTTTAACGAAACATAACCCAAGTAAGTTACACCAGAATTTCCCTCGGCAGAGCGTGCCGTAGAACATAAAACTTACCATCACCTTCCCTGTTAGTTGATAACCATTTATATCAAGTGTTTGATGTGGAGGTCACTAGCATTAACTAGCCATCCTGGACATAGCCTAGTAAACGGGACCCTTGCAACGCAAGTAGCGAGCTCCGATGCAAGTCCCCGTATTACCGATTGCCTATTACCCAGCTCGGCTATAACCTATTTCTTTCTAGGCCGAGTCGGTCCCGTGGCCCCGGGTTGCCGCTCGAAGAAGCCATCGCCCTTGTCGACAAGTTGTCCATGACCGTGATAAGTTAACAAGGTATATTTTAGGGTATCGTTGGGGCTTGTTGTGTAATCGATCCATTTACTTGGTTGTTTTGCAGGCCTGAAATAATTCTATCTCTTTTCTACACATCTCGTCTTTTCTCTTCTAGAACATAGGACTTGTATTTTTCAAGCGAATCATTCAAATTCGATATCATTACCCGAGTTCTCATTATGAAATAGAGGGTCGAGACGAAGAAGGTCAACCACTCACCTTGAGTTTTTACTTGAGGCGAGAGACTTGTTGGCTGCGCTAGACGTCGCCTACGCGATTACCTAAAATCGCACAAGCAACCGATTAGAACACTATATTATGCAAGAAGTTCGATAGAAAATGCGAGTTCGAAATGCAAGCCATGAAAACCATCGAAAATATTCACGAAAACGCATTCAGAAAACCAAAGCCAAAACCAACGCAAGTGGCGTAAAAAATAGAGCAACGAGAGGTCTCTCCCGACTCAGCCGCTGAGTCAATCCTTGAGGCGCTACCCGCTGAATATGGGACTTGGTTCTGAAGAAGCCATTCCATAACGGAGAATGGATCTTAATTCAATCGTTCCTGTTCGATCGATCCCGACCTATCGGTCCCGACCGAATCGATAGCGACAGTGTTCCTTTCTCGCACACCCCGTGGACAGAGAACGGGGCACGATGTAGGGACGGGACACTACACCATAACCAACTAAGAAAAAGTTTTATCCTTGAAACTTAAGAACAGAACCTACCTCTACGAAAATAATGAAGGAAACTTTTCCTTCATCTCTGACTCGAGTTCCTATGTCGACTCTTCCGCCGCATGGTTCCTCTAGAGTACGCGAACGAGAGGGATTGCCCGATTTCGCAGCAGCTTATCCTTGCGTTCTATGATTTGAATTGGCTCTTCAACGTAGGATAAGTCGGACTTTAGCTCCAGCTGGCGAAAATCTACCACGCGGCTAGGTCGTGCACGTACTTCCGCAACTGAGAGACGTGGAAGACATTGTGCACACCTTCAAGCGCCGACGATAGGGCAATTTTATAGGCCACTGGGGCGACCCGCTTAAGTATTTCGAACGGTCCAACGAATCTCGGACTCAAATTTTCCTTTGCGCCGAACCAAGTAACTCCTCGCATGGGCGACACCTTCAGGAACACGTGATCGCCCTCCAAGAACTCAAGTAGTCTTCGATGGGTGTCGGCGTAGCTCTTTTGCCGACTCTGTGCAATCTTCAATCTTTCCCGAATTAGCTTGACCTTTTCCACAGTCTGTTCCACCAGTTCCGGGCCGAGTATCTGCCGTTCTCCGACTTCATCCCAGCAAATGGACGATCTGCACTTCCGACCGTACAAAGCTTCATACAAAGCTTCATACAGCCCCATTTGGATGCTGGACTGGTAGCTATTATTATATGCAAATTCTGCAAGCGGTAGATGGACGTCCCAGCTTGATTTGAATTCAATTGCACAGAGTCGTAGTATGTCTTCAAGAATCTGATTAACGCGCTCCGTTTGGCCGTCGGTCTGAGGATGGTAAGCTGAGCTGAACTGCAACTTGGTATCCAACGTCGACTGAAGGCTACTCCAGAATCGCGATATGAACCGTGAATCCCGATCAGAGACGATGGATACTGGAACTCCGTGCAGCCGTACTATCTCATCAAGATAAATCTGCGCCAGACGATCAACGCTCCAAGTAACTTCGATGGCAATGAAGTGCGCTGACTTGGTTAGTCAATCGACGATGACCCAGATGGCGTCGTCCCCCGTGGTGTCTTCGACAGGCCAACAATAAATTCTATAGTGACATGATCCTATTTCTACTCTGGTATAGCAAGGTTCTGTATCTCTCCGTCCGGTCTCTGATGCTCAGCTTTTACCTGCTGACAGGCCATGTATTGTGACACGAAGAGCGCCACATCTCTCTTCATCCCGTGCCATCATAAGGTCGTACGAAGGTCCTTATACATCTTGGTACTGCCTGGATGCAAGGTATATTTTATATAATGTGCCTCCGACAATATCTCCTTTCGTAGTTCTGAGTCATCCGGAACACATAGTCGGCCATTCAATCTCAGCACGCCGGTCTTATCTTTCGTAAAGTCGGTCGCACTACCTGTTGAAATTCGCTCGCACATTTTCTTCAGGTACGGATCATCCTTCTGAGCGATCTTGATCTTTTCCAGCAAACTCGGCTCTAACTGTAGTTGCGCCAACCATACATCCCTGAATCGAACCCGGAGGTCGATACCCATTTTTTTCTAGATCCTGAAGTAGTCTACGGTTGATGGATAGCGAGGCAAGATATTTTCGACTCAGAGCGTCCGCCATGATATTTTCCTTGCCCGGAGTGTAGTCGATCGTCAAGTCATAATCTTTGTTCAGCTCGAGCCAGCGCCTCTGTCGTAAGTTCAATTCCTTCTGGGTGAAGAGATACTAAAGGCTCTTGTGGTCGGTATAGATCGCGCATGCCACGCCATATAGATAGTGACGCCAAAATTTCAACGCGAACACAATCGCCGCTAACTCCAAGTCGTGCGTAGGATAGTTCTTCTCGTGCGGCTTCAACTGTCTGGAGACGAAAGATATCACCTTGTTTCGCTGTATGAGCACACATCCCAAGCCCTGGCCTGAAGCATCGCTGAATATCTGAAAACCCTCTGGCCCATCCGGAAGTGCGAGTATAGGGGCCGAAATTAGTTGCTGTTTTAGCTCCTGAAGGAAAGCTTCACAGTCATCTGACCACTCATATACGACTCCCTTTTGAGTGAGGCGAGTCAATGGCAATGCAATCTTCGTGAAGTCTTTCACAAAGCGTCGATAGTATCCTGCCAAACCAAGAAAGCTTCGAATCTCACTAGCAGACGCAGGCCGCTTCCAATCAGCAACAGCTTCCACTTTTTTCGGATCGACTGCAATACCTTCGGACGAAATGATGTGACCAAGAAAGGGTACACTGTTTAGCCAAAATTCGCACTTACTCTGCTTTGCATACAACTGATTCTCTCGAAGTGTCTGGAGCACGGTCCGCAGATGTTCTGCATGCTGCTTCCTGTCCTTCGAGTAGACGAGAATATCGTCAATAAAGACTACCACGAATTTATCAAGAAAGGGTCGAAATACCCGATTCATCAGATCCATGAAGGCGGCAGGGGCGTTCGTCAGGCCGAATGTGTAATGCATGTGGTTCGTATTGCGTATCTTGGTATACGTATACATATTTTGACTCGTATTGCATGTCTCCCTGCTTAATTTATTCTAGCCTTTATTGATTGGTTTATTCTTGGGTTGGTTCGGCTTGGCTTGGTTTGCTTTGGTTCATCATGAACCAAGGGTGAACCCTCCTACCTACCACCACCCTCCTTATTTATAACCCATTCCCTTTCTCTCTCCACTTTACTTCCTTCCTTCTTCATTTACTCTCCACCACCAACCAAGAGAACCCTAGCCTAGGCAAGTGCAACTTGTTTCATGAAGGAACCCATCATTTTTATTGTTCTAAACTCTTCTATGCAACTTTTTAATCCACCTTAGTTCTTGTCATTTTACATTTTCTTGTATATTTTCTTATAGATATAGGTTTTAGCCATTTTTCAGATTTTTTATGGTTTTGATCTATCAAACCTTCTTGTTTTCAAGTTTTGATGGTTCCATATTGTAGAAAATTTGATTCTACACAATTTAGACCATTGGAAGTCCTAATTTCAACTTATTTTGAGTGATTTATGGTCTTTTGGTTCATAGGTTTTTATGGCCATTGGAGGCTGGTTGGGGAAGATGAGCAATGCATGCTGTTTGCTGGCAAAAAGTTGTTGTCCTGCTGTTTGCTAGCGCATGCTATCTGCTGGCGCATGCTGTTTGCTGGCGCATGCTGTTTCCTGGCGCATGCTATTTGCCGACAAAAAGCTGTTGCCATGCTGTTTGCTGGCGCATGCTGTCCTGGAGCATGTTGTTTCCTGGCGCATGCTGTTTGCTGGCAAAAAGTTATTGCCATGCTGTTTGCTAGCGCATGCTGTTTGCTGGCGCATGTTGTCTTGGCGTATGCTGTTTCCTGGCGCATGTTGTTTGCTGGCGCATGCTGTTGCTGGTTGTTTGTTGGCGCATGCTGTTTGCTGGCGTATGCTGTTGCTGGTTGTTTGCTGGCGTATGCTGTTTTGCTGGCGCATGCTGTTTGCTGGCGTATGCTGTTGCAGGCTGTTTGCTGGCACATGTTGTTTGTTGGCGCATGTTGTTTGCTGGTGCATGTTGTCCGTGGCACCCTTTTATCTCTTGTACCATTTGTTTTGTCATGACAAATCTTGTTACCTTATCCGTGTTGTTTCTCTTGATCCTTAGTGTAATGTGGGATAATTGTGACATGGACACGACATGATACATGAACCTGACACGATACATGGGCACGACATGATAATGCATGATAGTGGTCCGCCGTGGCGCACTCCTGACAAGAAAACCTGACATGTTGTTGCGACGGCTAACATGACAAGACTTGATAAGTATAAATAACCAGGACACCGTGGGCGATTGTGCTTGTGCAAATGAACCAGTCTTGTCTTGTATCATGCTTAGGATAGGACCCCTGAGTACCACGGTCAGGGGTACCTACTGAAATGGACTAAGGCTAATAACTAGAATAACACATTAGTCATGAAGAGATTTCCCAGCTACAGGCAATCCCGTTACCTGGGCGCTCTTGGAATTTGTAGCCTGCCGTCTAGTAGGGCATATTTCCAGCACACTGTCAAGTGTTGCACCCTCTAAGTCACTTAAGGGTACATGCGTTTCCTGGACGATGTACCCACTTGGATTCAACCCCTAATTTTCGACCTGGGTAACCTGGATGGTCTGCAGGGCTTGTGGCTATGGAATAATCTCACTGCATTTTGTTAGTAACTAGGCCTGTGATAACCCTAGTTAGTTAAAGTATCAAGCCGTACTTATTGCATGGCCATGATTGTTGAATGGGGAACGATCAGTCTAAGTCTTGTCTTGATCCTGTACCAGATTATCACATGACCTAATTTTTTTATATTATCTTGCCGATAAATGGTGGGAAACCAAGTTCCATTCAGATGAAGGGTTACAACCCCGGTCCTTGTTTGGTTTACGGGTTGTAACCTTGTTATCAGAATAGTTCCATGGTTATCTCGTCGTATATCATCCTGATATTTTTATATTTTCAGTTCTTACTTATTTATACTCCTGTGCTAATTGCTGGTTTTAGTTCCTAAGTGAAGCTTCCTTTGTGGCACTTGCTCTTTCTGGGATCTGACCCAGCTGGTTTTGTATGGCGAGATTTCGGAGCAGCTCCAGAGGATCTACCGACTTTCCAGCCCGATGGTGACCACCAGGCGTAACCAGGACAATGAGTGGGTTATTTTTGGCTCTCCCACTTTATTGTAAAAATATTATTTTGAGACGTTTAGCCGACGAGCACCTGTTTAGCTCGATTGCACCTTCACTTACTGTCTGTCTACGAGCTGTAACATGATCGACAGATCCTAGGGTTGATCATGTATAACTAAACTATTGCTAGTCTTCACATTTTGTAACGACTAGCTTCATGATCAGCTAAATATGTAATATTTGAGATGTCTTACTATTGTATATTTTGTGATCTTACATCTTGTGGCATTTGCTTACTTGCTTGTGATTGAGACACTAGGCTTGTTCATGACCATAAGAGACTGATGGATTGTAGTTAAACCCTCATGTATCTAGACAGTCGTGACCGTATAGCGAGATGGTTGCACTTCAATATACGTAGCTGGCTATGTCTGCCTCCGCTCTCCAGTATTCTGGTTCTGGGGCATGACATGGTTTAAGTGGTAGCCCATGCAGGTCTTGTAAATCAAGATATGTGAGGGTTTACCGAATAGATGTCTCAATCAGTACTCGTCCTTGATTTCTGTTCGTATCCTCTGAATCCCTGGATCCTTGACCTGATCACATGCTTGTATCGTTGATTTGTCTTGGTCCTTCCTTATTGTTCCCCATGTCGTCTTCTTCAGCAGCATTGTACCTGGACTTGCCGATCAGCAAGGCGGAGCACCTCCCATAGACCAGCAGCAACCTGGAGATCAAGCCCAGCATTCGGGAGTAGCCTCTAGAGTCATGCCAACTGAGGGTCAAAAGCCATCAGTCCAGCCAGCCCAGTCTGCAGAGCCTGATGATGGCACTTTGGTGGGTCTCATCAGGTCACTATTAGCCTTCCAAGATCGTCGAGGAGATGCCTTGCACCAGGCAGTGACGGATGCTCTGACCAGAGTAGGTCATCACGGTAGCAGCGCGGCCAACAGCTTCAAGCGCTTGAACCCTCCCTTCTTTGATGGTAGCGAAGATGCTATCGTCGCAGATGCTTGGCTTCAGGACACAGAGGTGATTCTAGAAGATGCCAGGATTCCAGAGAACGAGAAGGTGGCCGTAGTGCGCCTGCAATTATTAGATCTTGCCCGCAGCTGGTGGGCGGCACAGGCCATTGGATTAGTGGTACCCATTGCTTGGGCAGTATTCAGAGAGAGATTCCAGACCAAGTACTTTAATGCTGTAGCTCGGTATGATCTACAGACGAGGTTCACCAATCTGAAGCAGATGGGCAGGACGGTCGAAGGATATGCGGTCGAGTTTTCCAGACTCAGTCGGTTTGCTCCCACCTTGGTGGCAACCGAGTATGATAGAGCCCAACGATTTTGCAGGGGCTCCATCTCGAGATCTTATTGGCAGCGGAGCAATTTGAGCATCAGACCTTCGATGCAGTCTTGAGAGCAGCTAGAAGGCATGAATATACCTACCAGAGGATTGTGGATAGGACCGGAGGTCGGAAGCGATCTCACGATCAGATGAACCAATCTTCAGTACCAACCCCGGCAGCCAGGACTTTGACCATTGGAACTCCGAGGCGAGCGGCTTCAGTTACGTCGGTTCAGCATTCAACCCCGACGTATCTCCAGCAGCAGCAGAGGCAGACGCAGGCTTCCGCAGTGGGTTGCACTCATTGTGGGAAGCCAGGGCATGTAGTGGCAGAGTGTCGCAGGGCACAGGGATTGTGCCTGGATTGCGGAGCCCCGGACCACAGGGTTGGGGACTGCCCGAATAGGAGGAGTTTCTCTTCATCAACCTTTTCTAGTCCTTCAGTTAGGGGACCAGCCCCAGTACCAGTCCAGCAGCAGCAACAGTACCCGTTGTCGAGGCCCTTGGCGCATCAGACCCAAGTGTTTCAGCAGCAAAATCCCCAGCAGTATGCGTAAGCCCAGATCCAGAACAGGCAGCGAGGATTTCAACAGAGGGGACCAGCACCCCGAGGGCATGGTCAGGCTATGGTAATGACCGTAGAGGAAGGATTGGCACCAGGAGAGGTAGTGGCAGGTACTATTCTCGTCAACTCCTTTCCCGCTTCAGTTTTATTTGATTCTGGTGCATCGCATTCATTTATGTCTACACGATTCGCCATACGGATAGGATTGGAGCCCGAGTCATTATCAGTAAGGCTCAATATACTTACTGGTAACGGACTCGTGGGAGTAGATAGAGTATTTTCCTCGTGTTGGATCGTAGTTAGCGGTAGAGAATTTCCCGCTAGATTGATAGAGTTCCCGATGGCCGATTATGATGTGGTCTTAGCTAGGGTTGGATTGGTTGAGGAACCGGTATGCTAGAATAGACTGCCATATTGGCAGGATTGTTTTTAGCATTCCAAACGAGCTAGAGTTTTCCTTTTCCCGAGGCGAAGTTGAACCTTCTCCTCCGGTATTGCGGATGGCCGTAGCAGCAATACAGTTCCCCCGGATAGTCGAGGAATTTCCAGATGTTTTCCCAGAAGAGCTTCCAGGGATGCCGCCAGAGCGGAAGATCGAGTTCACCATTGACTTGATTCCCGGGACAGCCCCAGTGTCAGAGAGAGTCTACAGAATGGTGCCGTCAGAGTTGGAGATATTGTACAAGATGATTGAATAACTTAGGACTAAGGGATTCATTCGTGCAAGTGGATCGCCTTGGGGAGCCCCGATGCTTCTTGTGAAAAAGAAGGATGGTACGTCCAGGTTATGTGTTGATTATCGTACCTTGAACTCAGTGACAATCAAGAACAGATACCCTCTCCCGAGGATAGATGACTTGTTTGATCAGCTCAAGGGGGCAGCAGTATTTTCGAAGATCGACTTGCGCTCAGGATATCATCAGATCAGAGTCAGAGAGCAGGATATCCCAAAGACAGCTTTCAGATCCAGATATGGATATTGGGAGTTCCTTGTTATGCCATTTGGAGCGACCAATGCGCCGGCTGTATTCATGAACCTCATGAATCGTATCTTTATGCCTTATTTGGATCAGTTCGTGATAGTGTTCCTAGATGACATCCTGGTCTACAGCAAGAGTGTAGCAGAGCATGAGCAGCATCTCAGAGTTGTCCTCCAGATTCTTCGTGAGCACCAATTGTATGCCAAGTTCAGTAAATGCGAGTTCTGGCTCGATCGCATTTAATACTTGGGTCATATCATCACCAGAGGAGGAGTAGAAGTGGATCCCCAGAAGATCATGGCCATTGAGACATGGCCAGTGCCCAGCACAGTTGCAGAAGTTCGCAGTTTTCTTGGATTGGCCGGCTACTACCGACGATTTATTTCGAACTTTGCTCGGATTTCAGCGCCCTTGACCCAGTTAACCCGCAAGGATGCACAGTTTGCTTGGACAGCAGAATGTCAGGATTCTTTTGAGAAGTTGAAGTGAGGCTTGATAACGGCTCTCATTCTCACTCTTCCAGATGGGACCGGAGGATTTTCAGTATATTGTGATGCTTCAGGCAGAGGTTTAGGATGTGTTTTGATGCAGCATGGGAAGGTAATAGCTTATGCATCACGTCAACTTCGTGAACATGAGAAGAATTACCCAACCCACGACTTGGAGCTAGCCGCAGTAGTGTTTGCACTTAAACTTTGGAGACATTACTTGTATGGAGATAGGGTAGAGATTTTCACCGACCACAAGAGCCTGAAGTATGTATTTACCCAGAAGGATCTCAACATGTGTCAGAGGAGATGGCTAGAGCTACTTGTGGATTATGATGTCAACCTGCAGTATCACCCGGGGAAGGCCAACGTTGTTGCAGATGCATTGAGCAGGAGAGTCGGAGTTTATTTTCTAATAGCTCAACCAGAATTATTAGAAGATCTTCAGAAGATGGGTATAGAAGTTGTCCTTCCAACCAATGTGGCATCGATGGTCAGTATACAAGTTCAGTCCAGCATAGTTGAGAGGATCAAGATGGCTCAGTCAGCAGATTCCAAGCTTCAGCGACTCAGGACAGAGTGTGAGGCTGGACGAAGACCGGAGCTATGCATTTATGAAGATGGTACACTTCGACATGGTAAACATCTTTGTGTACCCAGAGGAGATATCAGACAGGAGATCATGGTAGAAGCTCACAGTTCTCAGTATTCCATTCATCCGGGCGGTACGAAGATGTACCGTGATATACGGTAGCACTTTTGGTAGAATGGCATGAAGAGGGAGATAGCTTGGTTTGTCTCTCGGTGTTTGGTTTGCCAACAGGTTAAAGCTGAACATCAGAGGCCAGTAGGACTTCTTCAGCCCTTGCCAATTCCCGAATGGAAGTGGGAGCATGTAACCATGGATTTTGTGACTGGATTGCCTAGATCCCCAGTTGGTCGAGATGCTATTTGGGTTATAGTTGACCGGCTCACGAAGGTGGCTCACTTTCTCCCATTTAGAATTGGTTAGTCGACAGCTCAGCGGGCAGAGATGTACCTTAGGCAGATAGTCAGGATGCATGGAGTACCAGTCAGTATCACCACGGACCGGGATTCAAGATTCATATCGCACTTTTGGCAGAGTCTCCAGAAGAGTTTGGGGACTCGTCTCCAGTTCAGCTCAGCTTATCATCCACAGACAGATGGTCAGTCAGAACGCACGATCCAGACTCTTGAAGATATGTTGCGGTCATGTACACTCGACCTCGGTGGTTCGTGGGAAGATCACCTGCACCTGGTGGATTTCTCGTACAATAACAGTTTCCAAGCTAGTATCCAGATGGCACCATTCGAAGCACTGTACGGTAGGAAGTGCAGATCCTCGTTAGCATGGGATGATGTTGGAGAGAGGCAGATGCTCGGTCCGGAAATGATTACTCAGACTATCGAGGTGGTCAGAAGTGTCAAGGATTATCTTCACGTGGCACAAGATCGCCAGAGCCATTGGGCCGATTCTCATCGGCGTCCCCTCGAATTCTCTGTCGGTGACCATGTATTCCTTAGGATCTCGCCTACTCGTGGCGTCATTCATTTCGGCATACGGGGAAAGCTTAGTCCTATGTATATAGGGCCGTTCGACATTTTGGAGCGAGTAGGAGATGTGTCTTATCGTCTCGCTCGTCTCTGAGTGAGGTGCATGACGTGTTCCATGTATCCCAATTACGACGGTATATCCCGGACCCGAGCCACATCCTAGATCATTCGGAATTGGTTGTTGGTACCAATCTTTCGTATGAGGAGAGGCCCGTGTCTATATTGGACCGGAGAGAGAAGATACTCAAGAACAAGACTATCAAGTTAGTCCGAGTTGCTTGGGGTCATCAATCTTTGGGAGAGTCAACGTGGGAGCGTAAGGATGATATCCGATCGCGATATCCCGACTTGTTTGACTCATGAGGTATGATGTCCTCCTTATACCTCATGCCTTTGATTCCTTGCTTGCATGATTGATTGATTGCCTAGTATAGCTTGCTTGTGATTAATATAGCTTGTCCATGTCTTTCTAGCCACTTAATTAAATTCCAAGGACGGAATTCTTTTAAGGTGGGTAGAGTTGTAATACCTGTGGTTCGTATTGCGTATCTTGGTATACGTATACATATTTTGACTCGTATTGCATGTCTCCCTGCTTGATTTATTCTAGCCTTTCATTGATTGGTTTATTCTTGGACTGGTTCGACTTGGCTTGGTTTGCTTTGGTTCATCATGAACCAAAGGTGAACCCTCCTACCTACCACCACCCTCCTTATATATAACCCCTTCCCTTTCTCTCTCCTCTTTACTTCCTTCCTTCTTCATTTACTCTCCACCACCAACCAAGAGAACCCTAGCCTAAGCAAATGCAACTTGCTTCATGAAGGAACCCACCATTTTTATTGTTCTAAACTCTTCTATGCAACTTTCTAATCTACCTTAGTTCTTGTCATTTTACATTTTCTTGTATATTTTCTTGTAGATCTAGATTTTAGCCATTTTTGGATTTTTATGGTTTTGATTTATCAAACCTTTTTGTTTTCAAGTTTTGATGGTTCCATGTTGTAGGAAATTTGATTCTACCCAATTTAGACCATTGGAAGTCCTGATTTTGACTTATTTTGAGTGATTTATGGTCTTTTGGTTCACAGGTTTCCATGGCCATTGGAGGCTGGTTGGGGAAGATGAGCAACGCATGCTGTTTGTTGGCAAAAAGCTGTTGCCATGCTGTTTGCTGGCGCATGCTGTTTGCTGGCGCATGCTGTTTCCTGGCGTATGTTGTTTGCTGGCAAAAAGCTGTTGCCATGCTGTTTGCTGGCGCATGCTGTCCTGGCGCATGCTATTTTCTGGCGCATGATGTTTGCTGGCAAAAAGCTGTTGCCATATTGTTTGCTGTTCTGGCGCATGCTGTTTCCTGGCGTATGCTATTTGCTGGCAAAAAGCTGTTGCCATGTTGTTTGCTAGCGCATGCTGTTTGCTGGCGCATGCTGTCCTGGCGCATGCTGTTTCCTGGCGCATGCTATTTGCTGGCACATGCTGTTGCTGGCTGTTTGTTGGCGCATGCTGTTTTCTGGCGCATGTTGTTGCTGGCTGTTTGCTGACGCATGCTGTTTTGCTGGCGTATACTGTTTGCTGGCGCATGCTATTGCTGGCTGTTTGTTGGCGCATGCTGTTGCTGGCTGTTTGCTGGCGCATGCTGTTTTGCTGGCACATGATGTTTGTTGGCGCATGCTGTTTGCTGGTGCATGCTGTCCCTGGCACCCCTTTTATTTCTTGTACCATTTATTTTGCCATGACAAATCTTGTTACCTTATCCGTGTTGTTTCTCTTGATCCTTAATGTAATGTGGGATAATTGTGACATGGACACGACATGATACATGAACCTGACACGATACATAGGCACAACATGATAATGCATGATAGTGGCCCGCCGTGGCGCACTCCTGACAAGAAAACCTGACATGCTGTTGCGACGGCTAACATGACAAGACTTTATAAGTATAAATAACCTGGACACCGTGCGAATGTGCTTATGCAAATGAGCCAGTCTTGTCTTGCATCATGCTTAGGATGGGACCCCTGAGTACCAAGGTCAAGGGTACCTACTGAAATAGAATAAGGCTAATAACTAGAATAACACAGTAGTCATGAAGAGATTTCCCAGCTACAGGCAATCCCGTTACCTGGGCGCTCTTGGGATCTGTAGCCTGCCGTCGAGTAGGGCACATTTCCAGCACACTGTCAAGTGTTGCACCCTCTAAGTCACTTAAGGGTACATGTATTTCCGGAACAATGTACCCACCTGGATTCAACCCCTAATTTTCGACCTGGGTAACCTGGATGGTCTGCAGAGCTTGTGGATGTGGAATAATCTCACTACATTTTGTTAGTAACTAGGCCTGTGATAACCCTAGTTAGTTAAAGTATCAAGCCGTACTTTTTACTTGGCCATAATTGTTGAATGGGGAACGATTAGTCTAAGTCTTGTCTTGATCCTGTACCAGATTGTCACATGACCTAATTTTTTTATATTATCTTGCCGATAAATGGTGGAAAACCAAGTTCCATTCAGATGAAGGGTTACAACCCCGGTCCTTGTTTGGTTTACGGGTTGTAACATGGTTATCTGAATAGTTCCATGGTTATCTCGTCGTATATCATCCTGATATTTTCATATTTTCAGTTCTTACTTATTTATACTCCTGTGCTAATTGCTGGTTTTAGTTCCTAAGTGAAGCGTCCTTTGTGGCACTTGCTCTTTCTGGGATCTGACCCAGCTGATTTTGTATGGCCAGATTTCGGAGCAGCTCCAGAGGATCTACCGACTTTCCAGCCCGATGGTGACCACCAGGCGTAACCATTATTTTTGGCTCTCCCACTTTATTGTAAAAATATTAATTTGAGGCATTTAGCCGACGAGCACCTGTTTAGCTCGATTGCACCTTTACTTACTGTCTGCCTACGGGCTGAAACATGATTGACAGATCCTAGGGTTGATCATGTATAACTAAACTCTTGCTAGTCTTCACATTTTGTAACGACTAGCTTCATGATCAGCTGAATATGTAATATTTGGGACGCCTTACTATTGTATATTTGGTGATCTTACATCTTGTGGCATTTGCTTACTTGTTTGTGATTGAGACACTAGGCTTGTTCATGACCATAAGAGACTGATGGATTGTAGTTAAACCCTCATGTATCTAGACAGCCGTGACCGTATAGCGAGGTAGTTGCACTTTAATATACGTAGCTGGCTATGTCTGCCCTGCTCTCCAGTATTCTGGTTATGGGGCGTGACAGAATGGCATCACCAGGAACTCGTAGTGGTCGTATCGAGTGTGAAAGGCTGACTTTTATAGATCGTCTGACTTGATCTTGAGTTGATGATAGCCTGAGCGGAGATCAATCTTCGAAAATACCGAGGCGCCTTACAACTGATCGAATAAGTCGTCTATGCAGGGCAATGGATACTTGTTCCGGATGGTGGCCTTATTCAGCTCTCGGTAATCGATGCACAGACGCATGGACCAATCCTTTTTCTTTATGAACAACACGGGCGCTCTCCACGGTGAAACGCTAGGCCGAATAAACCCTCTGTCAAGCAACTCTTGTAACTGGACCTTGAGCTCCATCAGCTCGGCGGGGGCCATTCTGTACGGGGCCTTAGAAATCGGTCGAGTATCGAGAAATGTATCGATGCTGAATTCGATTTCTCGGTCGGAGGGCATGCCGGATAGCTCGTCCAGGAACACATCGGGGAATTATGCCACAACGTCGGTCTGACCCGCGTTTGCATCATCCTGTCGTATGTCTCGAACTGACGCCAAATAGCCTTCGCGCCCAGAATGCAGCATCCTCCGAGCAGAAATTGCCGAGATCAGCATGCAGGTCGACGACGCCTCACCACACGAAAAGCAAAATTCAGGCACTCCTGGTATACGGAAGGTGACTGACTTTCTGGCATAGTCGATGGTTGCGTTTCACGGCCCGAGCCAATCCATTCCCAGAATGATATCATAGTCCTTCATGTCTAGAACTATCACGTCAAGACCGATCTTTTAACCGCCGATACAGATGATCCCGTCCCCGCAGGCTAAATTTGTGAGTAGTGGTGTGCCCAAAAGTGTACTTATGCTATGGTCGAGATCTAATGATATTATAGGAAATTTGTGTTCGACGGCAAAGTCCACCGATATAAAACTATGCGAAGCGCCTGAATCAAATAGCACACGAGCAGGCACATTATTGAAATTGAGTATACCTGTCACGACCGTATCTGATGCAAGCACTTCATCTCGAGTCATGGCGTAGACGCGGCCCTGGGCATTGGGGCGACGGTCTTGGCCATTTTGCGGTACGGGTTGACGGGCTCGAGATGCTGGACCTTGATTCCCTGGACGGTGCTGTTGGGGCACCATTGGACGGTGCTGTTGGGGTGCCATTGGACGGTGCTGTTGGGGCGCCATTGGGTTCGACCTTCTGGTCGGACAATCAGCACGAATGTGGCCCCTCTTGCCACAGTTCCAGCATCCACCCTCTGGTATATGGCAATCGTCGATAGTATGACCGACATGGTGACATCGGTTGCAGTAAGGCTGTGGATCACGCCCTTGATATCCGCCTTGTTGCCCATTGTTTGGACGCTTTGTCACATTGTTTCCTCTCGCATGGCTAGGGCGTTTGTGATTGTAGGTATGCACAGCGCCGGCAGCACCTGGAGGGTATTAGCGTTCAAGGCGGAAGACGTGGTTGAGAGACTCCCCTATCGTTTTGTATTGCTAAACAGACACGTGGGCGTAAATAGATGGTCGTAGACCCACTTCGAACCGTCGAGCACGACTCACCGTGGAGGGCAGGAATTCTCCAGCAAATTTGGCTAGCTTGTTGAACTCTGCTGCATACTGCCGTACCGTTATATTCCCTTGCCTTAGCCGTATAAATTCATTTTCCTTCTCTTGTCGAACGGCTTCAGGGAGGTACTCGATCTCGAACGCCTCACGAAAGGTGGCCCTAGAAATTGCCGATGTCTCGTTGTCGCGTCTGATCGTTCACTTTTGCACGGCCCACCAGTCGTGCGCGTTCAATCGGAGTAGAAGTTGAGCGCATGCGACTTTCTTGGACTCATCGACGCCCAGAAGCTCGAACTGGTCTTCCAACTCCTCCAACCAATCGATCGCCAAAGAAGGGTCTTCAGTACCGCAGAAGGAAGTGCGAAAACTTTTGCTGAATTTTGACACCTCAAAGTTGGAACTTCTCGGTGCTGCAGGTAGAGGCTCGGGTACCTCCGGTTCGACTTCACTTTGTCTAGCCGCAGGCTCGGTTATGGCATGGGTTGTCGCAGAGTTGTTGTTGTTGGCCACGACTGTTTGAACGATCTGCTGAAGAGTATCGAGCTGCTTCTGCTGTAACTTGAATTGTCATCGAATTGGGCCTCGAACTGTATTTGGCGTGCCTCTGTCTGCCATCGATGTTGCTCATTCAGGCGTTGATTCTCCTGAGCTTGTCGTTATTGCATTTCCAGCATACGCAACATCCGTTCCATGGCATCGTTAGAGGGTCCGGGCCTCGAGCTACTCGAAGCACTTTCTTCGTTCGCCGTCACGTTCACCGCGGCGTCTTCTGGGATTTTTGAAGGCAAAATACATTAGTCACAAAACTTATTACGGAGTCAATCGTATGGAACGACATATCTCATCAACACGAGACCAACGGTTTTTTAGACTAGAAACTCGACACTGGAGGCCAATGACGTAAAGCCGTGCTCTGATACCATTATGTCACGCCCCGATTCCGTAGAATCGATAGTCGTCCCCCGGGCGTGATGTCGTACGAACCTAAATTGCGCTCACACAAGGCATAGTCATAAGGTTATCCGAAACACAACAACAAGAGAATGCGTAGAGTAAATTGAACTCACATTATAAAGAAGGAAACTTAAGCTTTATTGATAATGAACATTATTTTACAGACTCGATACAAGGGCGCCGTGCGGGCTTTTTACAAACTGACTCCATTATAAAATGAACGTCGATGAGATAGCCATTTCATACATTTCAACCTTTGATTATACAACCAGTATTACAAAACCACCTGGGATGGTGGGAAGTCGCTACATCTGTCTTCTGATCTTCAACAGCGGAGTCTTCAAAGGAGATTGGATCCAAGCTTCGACCGCACGGACGAAGCTTCAAAACACACGAGTGTTGCCTCCCTTCACGCGGCACGCTCCTCCCGATTTATCGTACCTGTAGAGAGAGCGAGGATCAGTACAATCAATATGTACTAGCGAGTGGCTAATTAATTTCCAGGCTCTCATTTAGTTCAAGAATTTAAATAAAATTATACAACTTGCTTTTAGTGATCTTTCTAGCCATCCTAGATATTTTCATACGAAGCATTTTTAACGAAACATAACTCAAGTAAGTTACACCAGAATTTCTCTCGCAGAGCGCGTCGTGTAACATAAAACTTACCATCACCTTCCCTGTTAGTTGATAACAATTTATATCAAGTGTTTGATATGGAGGTCACTAGCATTAACTAGCCATCCTGGACATAGCCTGGTAAATGGGACCCTTGCAATGCAAGTAGCGAGCTCCGATACAAGTCCCCGTATTATCGATTGCCTATTACCCAGCTCGGCTATAACCTGTTTCTTCCTAGGCCGAGTCGGTCCCGTGGCCCCGGGTTGCCGTTCGAAGAAACCATCGCCCTTGTCGACAAGTTGTCCATGACCGTGATAAGTTAACAAAGTATATTTTAGGGTATCGTTGGGGCTTGTTGTGTAATAGATCCATTTACTTGGTTGTTTTGCAGGCCTGAAATAATTCTATCTCTTTTCTACACATCTCGTCTTTTCTCTTCTAGAACATAGGACTTGTATTTTTCAAGCGAATCATTCAAATTCGATATCATTACCCGAGTTCTCATTTTGAAATAGAGGGTCGAGACGAAGGAGGTCAGCCACTCACCTTGAGTTTTTACTTGAGACGAAAGACTTGTTGGCCGCGCTAGACGTTGCCTACGTGATTACCTGAAATCGCAAAAGCAACCGATTATAACACTGTATTATGCAAGAAGTTTGATAGGAAATGCGAGTTCGAAATGCAATCCATGAAAACCATCGAAAACAATCACGAAAACGCATTCAGAAAACCAAAGCCAAAACCAACGCAAGCAGCATAAAAAACAAAGCAACGGGAGGTCTCTCCCGACTCAGCCACAGAGTCAATCCTTGAGGCACTACCCGCTGAATATGGGACTTGGTTCCGAAGAAGCCATTCCATAACGGAAAATGGATCTTAATTCAACCGTTCCTATTCGATCGATTCGATCGATCCCGACTTATCGGTCCCGACCGAATCGATAGCGACAGTGTTCCTTTCTCGCGCACCCCGTGGACGGAGAACGAGGTACGATGTAGGGACGGGGCACAACAGAAAGTAACAGAGTTGTTGTTATCAATGGAACAGGTCCAGAAGTTGCCTTGATTCATATATCTGTTGTGCATCCAGTCGCCCAAAAAGACCCCCTTTTAATAAATCTTCATGCCAGTTTCAGTGCCGAGGCTTCCCTGATCTCCAGCAAGGGTCGAAGTACCATCCCTCCCTCCTTCCTCGGGCGGTAGAGATGCTCCCAAGAGATCGCATGCATACTCCCCCTCCAGATGAAATCGGCATAAATTCTCTCCACTTTTCAGATGGTAGCGACAGGGATCAGAATAGATTGGAGCCAGAACTGAGCCAGGGCCAAGATAACCGATCTAACCAACTCCATACACCCCCCAAAAGATAGACCAGCAGCCTGCCATCCCTCAAACCTCCTCTAGGCATACTCCACCAGACAATGGCAGTCCTGGTCTCAAGCATAGTTGACTATCAGAGGGACACCTAGGTATTTCACCGGAAGACCACTCCTCTCCACACCCAAAGCTATGGCTCCTTCCTCCTTCTAGGGGCAAAAGGAACTGAAGTAGACCCGGCTCTTCTCTCGATTCATTTGAAGCCCTGTAAGGGCTTCCAGATCACCCATAATCTCCGAGATCGTGTCCATCCCTTCCATAGAAGGCTGTAGGAAAACCAGAAGGTCGTCGTCATAAATGAGGTGAGTGACAGGTGGCTCGACCCTCCTGAACAGCGGGACAAGCCTCCCTCTATGTACCGCCATGTCCATCAAACAAGTGAAGTACTCCATGACAAGCGTGAATAGGTAAGAAGATAATGGATCACCTTGTTGGAGTCCACGACTGCTGCGGAAGAATCCATACGGGGTACCCTGGATGAGGACAGAGAATGTGGGAGTCGTGATGCAGTCCCGAATCCTCGTAACCCAACGATCATCGAATTCCATGGCAGTCACCGGGTAGCACAGGAAGTTCCCATTGACCATGTCGTAGGCCTTCCTCTGATCCAGCTTTATGCACGCCTTCTCCCCTCCTGGTTTATTGAAGCCCCTCACCATTTCATGTGCAAGAAGACTGTGCTCAGCAATCGATCTCCTTTTATGAAAGTCGCCTAGTTCGGAGAGACTAAGTCATGAGATGGTACTGGTACCTAACTCTGTGGAGGCGGGATCTGATGCCGACATACTACATGAACCATGGAAGAAGACGGAGCAATGAAATCATCAAAAGAAATAGGTAAGAAGGTAGGGTGTCCCTGAAGGATAAGGACACATGATATCAATAATGGACAGGAACAGAGCAAGGATATCCAAGCATGATTACAGTTCAAGGAAAGCGAAAAATACGATAAGGAAGGGAAGATCAAATGAAGACAAATATAGCATTGAGATTCTAACCAAATGAATCCTCCACAAGTCTAAAGACAGACCTGCATGGGCCACCAAAAAACCCTGTCATGCCCCAGAACCAGAATACTGGAGATCATGGACGAAATGTAACGCCCCAATCCCAAAATACGTAGGACTAGGAACGCAATCATGCCAGCTGCATACATACGAAGTATACTCCAATATATGGAACCATCGTATGTATACATAAGCTGTAAAGTGTAGAAAGCTACGATACTAATCTCACCCACAAATAGAGAAGAAAGAATTTATAATAACTTATGAATTATTGTTTACACAAGTCGTTGGGCGGAGACAAATCCACTACCAACAAAGAGAGAAATACAAAATTAAGAATTTTGTCGAGCGATGCAAAGACGATTCAAGTGCAACCATCCTCGATGGAACGTAACAAGACACATAATATCATGCCATAAACTGAATATAGTTAGCTCAACCGAAATTCAGATAAAGGTCATTAACCATTCTATGTAAAAATGCACTTTGAAGACAACGTTCCACACAGGGGCCTTCCGAAACTAGAAACACGGCGTGTTAGCGTTTCAACCGAGACACTAGTGGCATCTAGAGAAAAGTAAATAAGTGCATGGCACACTAGCTCTCGATTGAGTCACTAACGGCAGCTAGAGGAAAGTAAATGCACGGCCCACTAGCACTCGACTGAGTCATTAAAGGCATTTAGAGGAAAGTAAACGAGTGAAAGCCCCTAAGCCTAATAGTTGTCTTCTCCCTCCCCATGCATTACACGTGTTGTATCCACATCACGATATTCCTAATAACCGCTAAGTCTTCTAGACATCCATAACTATTAGCAGTTATATCCTAACGCACGGCCTGTATGCATCGATGATCAGTCAGCACGCAAGTCCATATCTATATGTGACTCGCGACTTCGTGGAACACAGGTGTCGAGGCCAATGAATGCGACACACACAAAGGGTGGTCCCTTAACTCTAGGCCAAATGCATAAAGAAAAATAAAGTATAGTAATTTGCATCTACGTACAATTTTGAAAGAACGAGTTTATATTGGCTATAAATAAATAATAAGTACAAGCATGCATGATATCGAGCAAGTAATTAAATAGAAATGGCAAGGTGTCTTGCCTGGTGTTTGTGTGGGGTTCTAACATGTCGCGAATAGTCCAATAGCCATGTTCGATGTGTAGAGGTCTGAAGTCGCTGGAAAAATATGAACGTGTGATTAGTCAGAATCCATGGTGATAATCGAGATGATAAATATATTAATTTTAGAAAATATTATATATTACTTGAAAAATGCATTTTATTAATTAAAATAATTTTGATAAATAAAATATTAGGAAATTTTGTATAAATTTGAAACTACTATTTATTTATAATATTTTGGAAAAATAACATCTAGAAAAACGATTTAGGACTAAAACTTTTAAAAAAATATAATAGGAATATAACTCATACCTTTAGAGTTTTTTAAAACCAAAATTTAAAATATAGATGTACGCTTTAGTCATAATATTTATATTTTTAGAAAATAGTAGTATAAACCCAAAAATAAAATTTTAATAATAGTAATAGTAATAAACTAATTATAATAATAATACCGCTAAAAGTAACAGTATACTAAAACAAGAAAAATCCTAATAAAAATACTATTAAACAATAATAATGATAATATTAATAAAACCAGGATATTAATAATAGTGATAAAAATAACATAACAATCTATTTACATCTATATATACGTATTGATTTAGTATATATATTGATTTTAAATAACAAAACTTGTTCAAAAATATTAAATAACAAAACAAATAATAATAATAAAACAATTGATAAAAGCAACAAAAAAACTGAAAGAAAGAAGGAAATGCCAAAGCAGCTACTGCTGCTCGTTTTTTTTAAATGAGAGGAAAAGGGAAGGGGTTACCATCGGACGGCGGAAAGGGCGGTGGTTCCTGGCGGCTCTACCGGAGGGGGAGACCAGGGCTCGACTGGCGCGGCGGACACGCTCGCGGCCCCGAGGAGATCTGACGGCGGTCGGGCTCGACTCCGGCGGCGAAGGCAGGCGCGATGGCGGCGTCAGATCTGGGGAAGCCGTCTCGCCGGACGAAGGCGGACGAGGTGTGGGTGTGTGCACGACCGTGCTCGGGGTTGAGGGCGGAAGGAGGTGGCCTCACCGGAGTGGGGCTGCGCGAAGACAGAGCAGTGGTGACGACCCTCGTTGGCTCCGGAAGGACGTTCGGCCCCGCAGCGTAGTGGTTGCAGTGCGAGGCGGCTGGCGGCTCCAGAGAGATGTAGTGCTGTGGACGCGCTGGTGTTCGTCGGAGAGAGGGGTCGCCGCGAATCCGGTGGCGGAGCTCCGACTCGACGGCACAGAGGTAAGGGCATTGGTGGTGTGTGTTGTTTCTCTTGCTTCTTACGGTGGGGATGGTTTTTGGAGGTTTTTGGGATTTGGGTGGCGGTGGTGCCGGCTTGGGCGGTGTCCGCGGTATGGCAGGCCGGTGGCGGTGCTGCTACGGTGGTGGCCGCGAGGAGAGGTGGCGATGGCTGCGGTGTTGGGGGATATATTTGGGAGTTGTCGGCTGTCGTGGTGGCGGTGGTGGTGTTGTAGATGGTGAAGGTGGTCGGGGTTATGTGGTCGACACCTCAAGGTCGAGGAGTCTCGGTTGTGGCTATGGATTATAGGTTTCGTCGGCACGGAAGGAAGGCACAGGTCCAATAGGTGGTTGTGGTAGGGGTGATGAGTCAGGTGCGGTGGTCGTTGTTTGGGCAACTGGATCACAGTAAGGATCAGAGTTTGATCAGCGGTGGTGGTTGGTGGTCGCGGTAATGGCGTTGGGGTGTTTACGGGGTGATCGTGGATGATGATGGTTTGGTCGGTTGGGGGAGAGTCCGACAGTGAGTCGGGGTGACGGGGTGATCGGGTCGGCGGATGATGGGGCGATGGTGGAGGAGATTGTTTTTACGGAGTTGACGGCGGCGAGGGGTCGTCGGGAAGAGCGGGAAGGATAGTGTGTGGCCTGGTGGTTCGAGGGTAGGTCGGGCTGGACTTAGTGGTGCGGTTGGATTGTATCCTGCGCGATATGGGGACGATGTTGTGTCCGACATGTCGAACACGGAGAAGACTTTGTATATGTAGAAAATATATAGTGGATGGAACCGGCGACACAGTCACGATGCACATCTGGTTTGTGGATATTTGGCTTGTGGAATTACGGAAAAAAGAGAGCAAGAATCTCTACTTATATAGGAGGTGGACTTCCTAACAGGATAAGGATTAGAATTGATTTAAAACCCCAACAGATAAATACCATATTAATTCAATCGCTTTTTAAAAAAAAAAATTAATCAAATCCGATAAAATCTAGATAAAACCTTTATTTAATAAAATCTTTTCTAACTTATATTATCATATTTAATCCAACATTAATTCAAACAAAATTTCAAATATTATTTTCATAAATAATAAAATATAATAATAATTAATTTCGAAAATACAATTATATATACATGATTAAATTCATGTACCTCGCATCAATCTAGAATAATTATATAACATAGTTTCTAAATTACCAGTAACTAAAATATCCTTTATATAAAGGAATAAAATGAAATTTTGGAAATTCTAATTCACTTCTCAATACGTTTTTGTGCTACTTTAAGCAATAAAGAAAAATATATTTAAATAAATAAAATATCTATCACATATTACTTTGAGCTTATATTTTTATTATAAAAAATATTTTCCAAAAATATGTACCTCGCACATATTCGCACTCGACGAGCAATACAAAAACAAAATTTTCTTGCGACATACAAATACAAGAACGCGAACTTGTACGCGACGAAGTACAAAATAATTAAAAAAAATCGTCGTAGAAAATTTAGGGGGTTTACACGAAACTAAGCCAGCTACGTATATTAGAGTATGCCAATACCCTGAGATACGGTCAAAGCTATCTAGAAGTCAAGTGGGTGGACTCTAGCATGCCACTGACGACTCCTAAGGTCGAACAAATCCTATCTCATCCAATCAACATAAGAAGCAATAAAAAGTAAATCATATATGAGATGGGTGAGGCGTCCCAAACACAAGTACATACATATTCATGAGAGCTGACATAATAAAAGATATATCATCTGACTATACAAAAGGTACGTAAATGTACAACTAGTAGCTGTCCAGAATATACAACCACCCGTACTAAGACGGAGGGAACAAAACCCAGAAACAATGACTAACATATGTTCTTGGCTAATACACCACAAAATGAGAGTGCAAGATAAAGTGGGAAATAAAGGTAACCCACTCGCTAATCCGTATCGGTCCTCTGAGTGCGAACCATCCGGAGGAGAAGACGGTAGATCCTTGTGATCAACTACGGAACCTGGCCATGCAAAACCAGTGGGATCAGACCCCCAAATAGCAAGTACCATAAGGAAAGCTCGAGGTGAACGACAAAACCCATCAACAACACAACAACATAATAACAGAAATAAATAAATGCGGGTCGAGACTAGTGCGATACCAATGCACGTATCTCAAGAATATAAATGACTGAATGAAAATATTGAACAATATAGCTATGGAACATAATAAGCTGCAAGGGACTTAGGAACTACTAGAAATCCGAGCCACAACCCTTAAACCAAATAAGGACCGGGGTTGCAGAACCTTTCCCGAGCAGAACTTAGCCTCTGGCCACTCATCGACACAAAGAGCATATAAAGTAACACACAACCAAAAGTGTACGGCCAATCATTACCTACGGCTTGCTATCATTAACTAGCTAGGGTTATCACAATCCTAATTACTAGTATGCAAGGTGAAGATATTCGCAAATACCTGACTGCAGATACCCGGATGTCCAGGGGTACAAGTATACATCTATTGCCCAACAAGACTGCTGGCAGATGAAACGTGTCTTGACTTATAACATAAACAACCATATCATATACTTGTAAAAGAAAACATATAACTAACTGTGCCGTAACCCGACACGACATGTGACTCGATCGTGTATCAATACGCGCAAACTTGGTAGGTCATGGAGCTCTTGCCTAGCAGGGTTGAGCCACGCCTCATAGGGCCCTTGGAGCTCGGGGTTGGTAGTGCAAATTTCCTCCTATAATGATCTACTTGAATTTATTAGTCATTTACCTTATCATATTCATGTCAAGTTCTCAAATCGTGGACACTCAAGAATTTTCTAAGATGACGCGTGCTATGTACGAGTAATTCGTAAGTTATCGCTTACGAATATCCCCGTACTAACATCACGTGATACACGGAACAATACTCACACTCGATTGTCCAGTGCCACGATGCAATAGATTAACATTTAACAAGCTATATCCACGGTGTCAAGAAAGATCATGTACTCATATCTCTGGTCTAGAAATCAATAAGAAAATCAAGTCATGAGTGCGCTACTACGAGCCACTATCAAGAATCTGGACATAAAACAATACGTGAACTTGAACACATGTCATGTATATATAGTGTAAAATCATGTTCTAACTATACTAAAACACTAAAGCATGATAAAACATTATTTCAATCGAAGAAATTTGCAAAAAGGGACAGAAATGGACTAAAACGGGTAAAAACAGCTTAATTCAGCCTAAAACAGCCAATTTGGTATACCGGCAGTATTCCGGCTAAAAGACAATAAGTTTTTGGGAAGAAAATCGGTATTCCGTCGGTACAAATCGGTATTCCGTCGGAATTCCGTTTATCTAAACAGCAACAAAAACTCGAAAAATGACAAAACTTGTTTCGGCCATAAAAATCTCATTTTAAATCGAAATTCGGATTTTCAAAAGTCAAAATTGTATAGAATTGAATTTCCTATAACATGAAAGTATTAGTTTTCACAAATTAAAATATTTGATAGATTAATACCTCAAAATACTCAAAAATTATATCTAAAAACTCAGATCTACGCAATACCACCGATCAAAACCATAAGTGCTATATGCTAAACATGTTAGCAATTTAGAGAAGTATATTATAGAACAATAAAACTTTAGTTTCTATGGAAAAACAAAAATAAAGCATAGTTATGTCACTTTTGAGCAAGATGTACTTGCCTAGGTTTTAGCAACCGAACCTAATCTTCCACTCCACCACCAAGAGGGTTCCGAAACCACACTCTAGGCCTCAAGGCCAAGCTTTCCTAAGCTTGAGGAAGTGGAAGGAGAGTGAAGAGGAAATGAAGAAGGAATGGAAAGAGAGAGGAGAGAGAAAGTCAATGGGTATATAGAATAGATGAATTAATCGTGACCGTTGGATCGTGATCCATGTCACATTCTAAGTCAATCTCATCCATTGAAAGAAAATCAAATGTCCAATGGATAATAGGATGCATCTATACTATTCACCAAAATATCTAAATACTATTCATCAAAATATCTAAAATACTATTCACAAAAATATCAAAAACACTATTCACGAAAATATCTGAAATCGAAAATATCTAAAATATGGAAAATCTGTCTGGACGGTATGCCGTCGGTATACACCGGTATACTGGCGGTATGCCGGCCAAGGAGAAAATCTACAATTTTGGAAAATATTTTAAAGCGTTCTGAAACCAAGAAAATACGAAATGCAGTACAAAATGCTTATCCGTATATAAATACCAATATTGTGCGATGAGTCTCACAACTCTCCACAACTTAGAAAAATTTCGTCCTCGAAATTTCCTAAAGCCAGTCGAGCAAAAATACACATGCTAAAACAATGTAAAATAATAACTCATCGAAAGAAAATATCCCGTGTACAAGTGCTAATTGAGATACAGAATTTAAATAAATGTAGAAAATAATAAATATATACACATATATAATATGCAGGAAAAGAATAGAACTATGAGGCATATGGAACAATACACCCCTGAGTCAGTTGAGTAGGGATTCGTCCTCGCTTGCCAACACTAGCTCACAAAGTGGACAGGAGTCAAGCCTCGAAGTAAGTCGGTACCAACAACTCAATCGAGAATATGACTCTGATCCAGGACGTACCTTCGTAGTCGGGATATATGATAGACATTACGTATCACGAGATACGGAGGCAGAAGAGTGGTACGAGAAACTCGCCTTCACTCGCTGAATATGTCAAGTCGACCATCGCATTCCGGGTATAAGTGGAATACAAGGCCGTCGACGGAACCCAAGAATGAGAATGACTGAAGGAACGCCTCAGATGCTTACCAACAATCTGACTGCCCTCAGCCAACATCTGCTCTATGATAATAAACTCTCTCTGCCTACGCATCGGGACTGCTCCTCTTACCTGCTGCTGAATTTTAACTGACTTACTGGTCCTGGACAAACTGCGCCGAATGCTGACATTAAAACTGCTGAGTCCACATCAGACGGAGATGTTGAACATGGGATTTGGGCTGACTTTGCAGGCTGAACTGACTGGAGTGTAGTGAACTGAGCTGCCAAACAGATGCTAAGATGGTACCGGTACCTGACTCTGTGGAGGCGGGATCTGATGCCGACATACTACCTGAACCATAGAAGAAGACGGAGCAATAAAATCTTCGAAAGAAATAGGTAAGAAGGTGGGGTGTCCCTGAAGGATAAGGACACATGAAATCAATAATGGACAGGAATAGAGCAAGGATATGCCAAGCATGATTACAGTTCAAGGAAAGCAAAAAATACGATAAGTAAGGGAAGATCAAACGAAGACAAATATAGGAATGAGATTCTAACCAGATGAATCCCCCTCAAGTCTAAAGACAGACCTGCATGGGCCACCAAAAAACCATGTCACGCCCCAGAATCAGAATACTGGAGATCGGGGGCGAATAAAAGCCAGCTACGTATATTAGAGTACGCCAATACCCCGAGATACGGTTAAAGCTGTCTAGAAGACAAGTGGGTGGACTCTAGCATGCTACTGACGACTCCTAAGGTCGAACAAATCCTATCTCAATCCAATCAACATAAGGAGCAATAAAAAGTAAATCATATACGAGATGGGTAAGGCGTCCCAAACACAAGTACATACATAATCATGAGACGTCACATAATAAAAGACATATCAACTGACTATACAAAAAGTACGTAAATGTACAACTAGCAGCTGTCCAGAATATACATCCACGCCGTACTAAGACGGAGGGGACAAAACCCAGAAACAAGGACTAACATATGTCCTTCGCTAATACACCACAAAATGAGAGTCAAGATAAAGTGGGAAATAAAGGTAACCCACTCGCTAATCCGTGTCGGTCCTCTGAGTACGAACCATCCGGAGGAGAAGACGATAGATCCTCGTGATCAACTATGGAACCTGGCCATGCAAAACCAGTGGGGTCAGCCCCCAAATAGCAAGTACCACAAGGAAAGATCGAGGTGAATGACAAAACTCATCAACAACACAACAACATAATAACAAAAATAAATAAATGCGGGTCAAGACTAGTGCGGTACCAATGCACGTATCTCAAGAATATAAATGACTGAATGGGAATACTGAACAATATAGCTATGGAACATAATAAGCCAATGAGCAACAAAGGACTTAGGAACTACTAAAAATCGGAGCCACAACCCTTAAACCAAACAAGGACCGGGGTTGCAGAACCTTTCTCGAGCAGAACTTAGCCTCTGGCCACTCACCGACACAAAGAGCATATAAAGTAACACACAACCAAAAGTGCACGGCCAATCATTACCTACGGCTTGCTATCATTAACTAGCTAGGGTTATCACAATCCTAATTACTAGTATGCAAGGTAAAGATCTTCGCAACTACCTGACTGCAGATACCCGGATGTCCAGGGGTACGAGTATACATCTATTGCCCAAGAAGACTGCTGGCAGATGAAACGTGTCTTGACTTATAACATAAACAACCATATCATATACTTGTAAAAAAAAAATATAACTGACTGTGCCGCAACCCGGCACGACGTATGACTGAAAGTATTATATAACATATATAACTGACTGTGCCGCAACCCGGCACGACATGTGACTCGATCGCGTATCAATACGCGCAAACTTGGTAGGTCATGGAGCACTTGCCTAGCAGGGTTGAGCCACGCCTCATAGGGCCCTTGGAGCTCGGGGTTGGTAGTGCGAATTTCCTCCTATAATGATCAACTTGAATTTACTAGTCATTTACCTTATCATATTCATGTCAAGTTCTCAAGTCGTGGACACTCAATAATTTTTTAAGATGACGTGTGTTATGTACGAGTAATTCGTAAGTTATCGCTTACGAACATCCCCGTACTAACATCACTTGATACACGGAACAATACTCACACTCGATTGTCCAGTGCCAAGATGTAATAGATTAACATTTAACAAGCTATATCCACGGTGTCAAGAAAGATCATGTACTCATATCTCTAGTCTAGAAATCAATAAAAAAAATCAAGTCATGAGTGCGCTACTACGAGCCACTATCAAGAATCTGGACATAAAACAATACGTGAACTTGAACACATGTCATGTATATATAGTGTACAATCATGTTCTAACTATACTAAAACACTAAAGCATGATAAGACATCATTTCAATCGAAAATTTTTGCAAAAAGGGACAGAAACAGACTAAAACGGGCAAAAATAGCTCAATTCAGCCTAAAACAGCCAATTCGGTATACCGACGGTATTCCGGCCAAAAGATAATAAGTTTTTGGGAAGAAAATCGGTATTCCGTCTGTACAAATCGGTATTCCGTCGGAATTCCGTTTAACTAAACAGTAACAAAAACTCGAAAAATGACAAAACTTATTTCGGCCATAAAAACCTTATTTTAAATTGAAATTCGGATTTTCAAAAGTCAAAAATTGTATAGAATTGAATTTTCTACAACATAGAAGTATTAATTTTCATAAATTAAAACATTTGATAGACTAATACCTCAAAATACTCGAAAATCACATCTAGAAACTCAGATCTACGCAATACCACCGATCAAAACCATAAGTGATATATACTAAACATGTTAGCAATTTAGAGAAGTATATTATAGAACAATAAAAATTTAGTTTCTATAAAAAACAAAATAAAGCATAGTTATGTCACTTTTGAGCAAGATGTACTTGCCTACGTTTTAGCAACCGAGCCTAATCTTCCACTCCACCACCAAGAGGGGTTCCGAAACCACACTCTAGACCTCAAGGCCAAGCTTTCCTAAGCTTGAGGAAGAGAAAGGAGAGTGAAGAGGAAATGAAGAAGGAATGAAAAGAGAGGAGAGAGAAAGTCAATGGGTATATATATAATGGGTGAATTAATCATGATCGTTGGATCACGATCCATGTCACATTCTAAGTCAATCTCATCCATTGAAAGAAAACCAAATGTCCAATGGATAATAGGATGCATCTATACTATTCACCAAAATATCTAAACACCATTCATCAAAATATCCAAAATATTGTTTACAAAAATATCTAAAATATGAAAAAATATGTCTGGACGGTATGCCGTCGGTATACACCGGTATACTGGCGGTATGCCGGCCAAGGAGAAAATCTATAATTTTGGAAAATGTTTTAAAGCGTTCTGAAACCAAAAAAATACGATATGCAGTACAAAATACATATCCGTATATAAATACCGATACTGTGAGACAAGTCTCGCACAGCTCCTTCAGCAGCTTCCCCTCGGTGAAGAACTCCTGGACCGCCTCGAGAACCGGGAACTTCAAAATATTCCAGTGGCGTTTGTAGAACCCACTGCTAAATCCGTCCGGCCCTGGGGCTTTGTTGGGATCCGCCTTCATGATTATAGCCTCCACCTCCTCCATAGTGATTGGGGCAAGTAGTAGGCAATTCCCATAGGGTGTCACCACCCTCTTCATAACTACATCCGAGAATACAGACAGATAGTAAGTCTGAAAATACAACTCAGAGTAATACCTGACGGCCTCTCCTTGGATCTTTGACGGCTCCTCCACCAGATTGCCCTCTGTATCGAGCAGCTGAGAAAGGTTGTTCCTATGTTGTTTGGTTCGGATGATATCATAGAAGAACTTGGAGCAGCGGTCACCATCCTTGAGCCAGGAGCATTTAGCGCGCTGAGCTGCACTAATCTCCTTCTACAAACGAAGAATGTTGACTTCTCCAATTAGCTCATTCTCTCTAGCCGCTTGGTCCCCGTTCGGCATGTCAGATTGCACGGAATATTGGATGGCCCTGAGCTCCGCCTCCTTATCTTCGAGCGAGGGCTTGGACAATCCCTTTACCCAACTCCGGATAGCCTTCTTCGTGTGCTTGAGCAAATGCACCATACGGTACTGAGTCGTACCCTCCTGGTGGCTAATAAGACCCTCTGTAACAGCCTCCAAGTAACCATCTGAAAGGAACCAGTTGTTGTTGTACCGAAAAGGGCACAACTTTCCAGTAGGCCGTTATGTGAAGCCAACCCTGATGGGGGAGTGATCACTCGTCCCAGCGGCCAGACCCTCAGCCAAAGAATTAGGGAAGCGGCGGAACCACTCCTCGTTGCCCAGAGCTATTTCCAACTGGCAATCAACCCTGTTACAGACAACTTTGTCATGCCAGGTCCAGATATGCCCTGAGCGCGTCAACCCCTAAAGCCTCGCTTGGAGAAGACATCTCTGGAAGTCCTACAAAATCGAATCTGGAACCGGTCTGCCACCCACCTTCTCCCCTCTGTGAAGAAGGGTGTTGAAGTCGCCTATCAGGAGAAGTGAAAGATGCAAGGAGTCAGCAGCAGCAGCAGCTACTCTGGATATGTCACTCCACAGGGTCTCCCGACGTCGCCTGTCGTTGTGGCCGTACACCGCTCCCAGCAAGAACCGAAAACCACCCTTATTCGAGAAGGAGATGGCAATCAGCTGCTTCGACATCAGGATCAAATCCCCTCCCCAACTCTTGGAATTCCATCTAACCCAGATCCTCGCCATGTCGCAAAGTGCTAGGTTGTGGAGTTGAACCCAATGAGAGGGGGTCCGTCGGGCAAGAGTCTTTTTCCCTTTAATCTTGGTCTCCAGCAAGACAGAGATGTCACACTGCTCTCTACGTAAGACCCCACAGATCTCCCTCCATCTTCCTAAGGAGCACGTACCCCTCACGTTCCAGGCGATTACCGCCATTAATTATTAAGATAGGGGTTCCCCTGTAATTTTATATATATATATATATATATATATATATATATATATATATATATATATATATATATATATATATATATATATATATATATATATACATTCCTCAGAAAAAAAAATATATATATATATATATATATATATATATATATACATTCCTCAGTGTGTATATATACCATAGTTATTCTAATTAAATAATAAAATCACAAATATTTTAGGGGGTTTACACAAGGATACATTTTATTAAGGCATGATGGAGTACGAAAGAAGGGTCAGATTTCTCCCACCATTTTCGATTCGTCTATCGTGCCCATGTCTCTGTCCGTTGTGAGGCGCTACTTTGATTCGGCGGACTCTAGTGCAAATAAGGCAAAATGTCAACCTCCGAAAATTCAGCAGAAAAGTCTACACATGAAACCAACTCCACTAATATTTCATTCGAGTCAACTTAACACTTGTATTGATTCGAATTGACACTTCTTCGAATCGACTTAGTACTTCTTCAGGTCAAGTTAACTTCTTCGAGTCAACGACTTAGCATAATGCACTGTACGGAGCGGGACATTACAGATAAGACATGGATAGGATATTGGGTGGAGGGAACATGATTGGACATTTACTAACTCACTATACTGAAGAATGATATATAGACTCTGGACTCGCGAGTGAGATACTTTATTTATTTTGACTTGACTTAGTGCCATGCAGACATGTACTATTCTCAAAATGTATTACACATGGAAAGGTTAGGAGTCCCTTCGATCATGCATTACATTTTGGATGTTGTTTTTACTTTTAGTTATTGTTTAATTTTTAGTAGTCGTATATATCATTAGTATATCGTGGCAGGTTATTATGTATCTTATTACGTCCTTTTGAGGACCTGATGATCTCTCTAGGCGTAGACGATCAAGACTTTCCATAGGTGTACGGCCCTAGACCAGACCCTTCGTTCTCAATCGAGAAAGTTTTACCTTCTGATCATAGTTGATTCCTTTAGTTGACGAACCTATTTAGTGGTTAATAATCCTTTTATCTATTTATCTTGGAGGTCAGACTCCATGTCCCTTTGCAGTTTGATATAGTTGCTTGGTAGTAAATTCATCTCCAACCAGCTATTTGTTCATTAATATACCACTTGGTGTAGTTGATATATATTCTTTTATTAATTTGTGGATGAGATGTAGTTGTATCTGTGACTGGTCATTATGTATTATGAGCAATTGAATATATATTACAGCTTATGTGTGTGTTCGAGGATTCCACATATTGGAGTATTCTTCATATACATACAGCTCGTATGCTCGCGTATTCCTAGTCCTACATGTCACGACCGCTCCCCAATAATCAGGAATGAGTCATGCTACGCCCGGCCTACGTTGTTGGGACGACAATAGTCTATCATATAAACCTTGTCAATCATCAAGATAAATGTATCGATCGCTTATCACAGTTCTAATTATGTGCCCTGCCATACAAGCACCACAACATCCACTATCATTATTTAGTACTCACACATGTCAAATCCCAGAAGAGAAATATGGATACTATATCCACAAAGAATAATGATACATGTGGTACATTTATCTCATCAAAATCATCAAAAACATCAAAAGCAATCTATTTCTGATCTTCGAAAATCTTCCAGGAGTAGTCGTCTGATCCGATGCCATCTTGCCCTGTGTAACGCCGCAGTCCCAAAATACGTAGGACTAGGAATGCGTATACATGACAGCTACGTATCAAGTGGATTCCAGCCATACTTGAATATGTATAAGCTGTCTTAGTTTTTTGTATCTATCCATCTAGTCAACTAACCTAACATTTCTCAATCCACAAAATAAGAAATATCCAGAATAAACAATAGGTGTCATGGTCTGCAGCCCAATAACATATTTGTTGATTAGAGAACAATATAGGTCCATAAAACTAGGCTAAATAGCAGAATATAAATAATAGATAAAATATGAAAGCACGATAAAATACCGAAATCGAATATAGCAATACCTCCATGATCAACGGACTATCTCCACATAAGCAACTACCTGGAAAGAGCACCAGTTCCTAATGGGACATAGCAAGGCACAGAAACACATGTCAGGGTAATAGTAAAGGAAATGCATAAACTGAAAGGTAACTACTATAACCAGTCTAAGTGATATGCACGTGAGAGCACGTTTAGGATATCAGGCTTCAAGCTAATGAGGCTCATCCAAGTTACCGTGTCGTAGGACCAAGGGCAAACAAGAACAATAAATACCAGAGCTCTGCTACCGAGGCAACGACAAACTTGAATAAAACAACAAATTTCCTAGTATAGAAACGAGGCCAAAATAAAAAATAGCTTGATATGACAGTCATTTTCTCCCCACCCCATGTCTAGATCTAACAGTCGAGTAAAGTCCAATATAGCAAGTCACAAGTGCAAGCACAATCTAGTATCCTATCATGAAATCCATAACCACAAATACTCATTTAAACTCCGTATCATGAATCGTGTCAGTGTTCTATGGCCTACCGTGTCAATGAACACGAACAAAATATACGTAATGCCTAGTGTCGATAGTCAATGATTAAAAGAAGTCATCGACACCCGAATACAATAAGGAAGCAAAGTACCGCCTAGTCCTACGTCCTCAATGATAATGAATTAAGAAATAAAACACTACAAATAAAATAATGGATGATAAACTATAATATTGGCAAGGTACACTTATATGTAGTTCCCAAGTGTGCATACTGCAGTCCAATCTGATACCCTCGGTCACACCGTTTCATATTCCTAGAATAAATATTCAAACTAGCAATTAACAATATATTGATGTCACAAATACACTATAATACAACCATATATATAGCCTCGACTCAAATATTCTAACTAGATTAATACCATACCATATATAGCTACATCTAATATACTTAGTATCAAGTCACCATGATAAAAATAATATTTTATAAAATAAAATATCATACTTAATTCTGGAAAAAAAAATTCAAATATTTTAAAAATAATTTTAAACTAATATATACAAGAAAACAATATCTAGTACTATATCAAACTAGTATCAACATGACAAAATAATAATTTGATAAAATAAATAATATAATATGAATTTTGAAATATTTTCTACAAATATTAATAATCATTATTTAACTAATATGCTAGAAAACTAATCTCTAATTAGTATATCAAAATTGTATCAACACTAGTCGACTATCCGACCAGAATGAACCAAAAAAATAAATAAATTTAAACTATTAAACCAATAAATAATGAAAAAAAATTTTTACAACAAAATACACATAATAATATTTTTAAAAAAAATTACGAAGCTTCGGGTTCGAATGCAACATTAGTTTCGACGAAATCGACGTTCGATAACTTGTACAACGGAAATGAATTTTTTAAAAAATATAAAAAGCTCGACGAGATGACAAACGAGCATATTAAATGATGGAAAATGATGTTAGGAGTGTTATCAATATTTTTCGAGAGGTCAACGGGCTCCACAAGTTGCCTGAAACTTATCGCAAGAGAATTGGTTCAGCCTGGACACACGTTCGTAAAACGTGCATCCCAGATAAACCGTGCGGAACCACGTGGATGTCCATTGGAGATCAAAGTAGACATGTAGATCTAAAAGCTAGTTTTGCTGTCACGGCAAATGGACATCAGAAAGTATATGAAACACATCGAAAAAAATGACCAACCTGCTGGTTCGTACATAATTCTGCTTCTAGAATATGCTGACTTGTAGGGCTATTTTGTGGGTACTAGAAGAGGTTGTAAACATGTGGGGGTTGATAGAATGGTAGAGGGTCATGTTAGCTTTGCAACAAACCCTCGTGGAGCGTCACGGGAAGTCGAAAAGGGGTACAAAACTGTTGTACACCGCAAGGTGTTGTCGGTGGCCAAGGCTGGGAGTAGTTTCGATTTTGGAGTATTTGAAAGGGGTTGGTGGCTACTTTATATGCATATATAAAAAGTTTGAAGGGTTAGGGTTTGAGAGAATATGGGTTTGGCAGAGTTTGATAAGGTTTGGTGGTCCAACTTGCAATATATACAAAGATGCACCCACAAGATTTGATTGCTTTCCTAAGATGGAAGGTGTATATTAGGTGGTGTATATGTTGAATACAATCAATATTGGCTGCTATTAGATTGATAAATACTAATCTAAAATGAATCTAATAGGTTAGGACAACCTAGAATAGGCTCTAGCAAAGCTTGTTGGACTAGTTTTGGACCGGTAAAATTATTTCAAGTCGAAATAGAACCAGAAAGTCTATTAAATGTGTCTTGTGTGCCATTTGAAAATAAATAGCACATGACAACTCTATGAGTGGGACACCATTGATATGTGTGTAATAGACTCAAAATAGATCAGAACTAAATATTGGGTCGAAACATTTGGATCGAGATCGGGTCTCAAATTGGACTTGAAAATTATAGTGAAGGCTATAATGACTATTTTGACCCTAAAGTTGTGCAAAATTATAGTGCATGGAAACATGTTTGAGTGGGACATGATATGCCTACATGAAGGTGGACTCGCCTAGAATACGAATATGAAATTGGTTTTGAAGAATTGGCCAATCACTACAAGAAAAAAAAGGCTTTCTTGACGGCTAATCCCCGTCAAGAAAGGGTTATCTTGACGATTGTGGATCCGTCAAGTAGGCCAGAGTCAAGAAAAGTCTTCCACTTTTCTTAACGGTCTCTGACAGGACTTTTCTTGACGGTTTTTAACCGTCATCTAAATATTTTTCTTGACCGTTTTTAGCCGTTAAGAAATCAATTTTGAGAAACCGTCAATATAGTTGAGAACTTTTCTTGACTCCGGACTAGATGACAGTTATATAACCGTCAAAAAAAAACCTTCTACAGCAGGATTGAGTTAATTGTTGACATTTTATAATTGTCAAGAGAAGCTAAAGCCAAAATTTCCATTTATAATTATATGTATGAATCGAACACACACATAATATTAATATCCAAAAAATTTAATATATCAAATAACTATAAAACCCAATTTTATATTAACAAACCATACTGTTAAACACCACAAACTTTCAACACATTAAAACACATCAAACCACAAACATCCGACACTTGTCCAACCATAACAATCCAACCAAAGTATGTAGTTTCCATACATCTTAAACATTCAAAACTGATAATTATACAAAAAAAAAAGTAGCACATTTCCTAATTATAAAACATATCTGATCCCGAAGCGCATCACATCAATGTACGTATAGTCTTCATTTTTCATGTATTTTCTGAGAGACCAAGAGAAATTGGAAGAGTATGTCATTATATAGCCAAAGTTTTATATCTTCTATACATGTAAAGAATATTGCATGCACTAAAAAGAATCAACAAATTACCTAACAAGGAATCGGATGAAGATTTTCCTAAGTGAAGACTGCATACTACTAATTGGCTAGAGTCTTTGGATCTTTTACATCCTACAAAACACAAGCAAATCTTCAGTTAGTCTATATATGGCAACAATACCCATCTAATAGGCTTCGCTACAGATTTCTCAAGCAATTAGGTTTTATAGACTAAGGGCCCGTTTGGTTTGCAGGATTGGACAACGTAATGTAATTGGCATTACGTTGTCAATCTAACTCGGGTGTTTGGTTGGACAAAAAAAATTAGAAGTAATGTAATCGCGATTACAAGTTTGATTACATCACATCAGTTTCTTCTAAACTCAATTACATCATAAACCTACGTAATCGCATTACATTACAACTTAAGCGGAATGTTAGTATGCTATAATTTGGTCTTTTTGTTCGTTTTGGTCATTTTGTTGTTTTGTTTGTTTTTGGTCATTTTTGTTCGATTTTGGTCGTTTTATTGTTTTTTGTCTTTGTAGTTACGTTTTAGCATTGTTTGTTGTGTGTTTTTGTCGTTTTTGTTCGTTTTTGTCCTTTTTGTCGTTTTGTTTTGTTTATTTG
>JANAVB010029559.1:0-212730 GCA_029216955.1 Iris pallida
CTCGCTCCGGCCCCTCTCCTCGGCTCTTCGTCGGTGCGTGCGCCGCCCCGTCCGGCGCCCACACTCATCCTCCATCGGAGCGTCCCTTGCTTCCCCACCCACTCCTGCCGCCATCATCCCGGCTTCCCTCACTTTCGGTGGCCTCCGGCCTCCTTGGTCGCTTCTTCCTCGTGGCCCCTTCCCCCGACGATCTTGACGAGGCGCCCCCCGGCGGTCGAGCACCCCCTCTCCTCTCCCCCGGCCTCGTGCCCCCTCTCCCTCCATCTCGCCGTCGCTCCCTCCTTTTTGAGCCCCCTCCGCCGTGACTGACTCCCTCCAGGTCGAGCTCCCTCCGCTGTGGCTCCATCCCCTGGTTGATCCCCCTCCCTCCCCTGGTCGAGTTCCCTCCGCCGCGACCCTCCTCCACCCCCTGCCGGCCCCTCTCATCACCCTCCGCCTAGTCTCCGTCCGTGCCTCCCCCTTCTCCTCCTCTCCTTGCCTCCACCTGCGGTTTTATGGCTCCCCCTCCCCTCGCCGTGACTCCCTCCCTCGGGGTCGAGCTTCCCCGTGGCTCTTCCTCGCCGTGGCTCCCCGCCGTGGAGTCGACGGCTCCTTCTCTCGCCGTGGCTCCCCGCCGTGGACTCGCCGTGGCTCCCCGTCGTGGAGTTAACCCCCCTGGTGTCGCTCCCCCCCTCGGGCTCCCCGCCGTGGACTCGCCGTCGCTCCCCCTCTCCGGCCCGAGTGTGGGGGTCCCGAGATCCCTCAGAATGCGCCCCCCTCGGGCAACGCGCCCGGACAAGCCCCCCCTCGGGCTTGGCCCCTCGGGCCCCCACGTCTGTCTTCTCCGATCCCCCTCGGGCTGCGTGCAGTTTTCAATTTTTAATTTTGAACTCCTTTTTGGGCGCTGTGGGCCCTGTGTTATGTTGTTTTGTCTGTTTGCTTCTCGATGTTTCAATAAAATTTCCATCTTTAATATATATATATATATATATATATATATATATATATATATATATATTATTTATTATATATATATATATTAATTTATTTTATATTTTTTTTATTTTATATTATATATATTATTTATTTATATATATATATATATATATATATATATATATATATATATATATATATATATATAATATATATATATATATATATATATATATATATATATATATACACACACACACACACACACAAAGTTTTTGACCTAGGTTTGAAATTGGGGAAGAATAATTCTTACCTAGGTTGAAAAGTAGAGGAGGAGGAAGTGGAGTGGTGTTGGGGGTGGCATGGCCGACGGTGGTGTGGCAGGCAGGCGGTGGCGGCGACGGCGGCGACAGCAGCAGTAGCAGTAGCAACAACAAGAGGAGAAGATGAGAGGGCGAGATGGAATGGAGAAGAGGAGGAGTGAAGAAGAATAGAGAGAGGAGAGGAATGAAGAAGAAAGGAGAAGGGATATGTGGCATTAGAGAGGGATCTCTCTCCATGCTAATTGCCATGTGGCATTAGCTAATGCCACATGTCTTAGGTAAATGACACCTAGCCTTATTTGGTGCCACCTAGTCCCATTGGTTGCCACATAGCCACATGAGGTGGCATACCCATTTATGAAATTGTACAATTTGTCTAGGGGTCACAATGCAAAATTTATATAAAATTATTTGATAAATTATTATTATTATTATTATCATTTGTTGTTAATATTGTTATTTGGAATTTAATTATGGCATAACATTAACAATAAAAAATAGAGTGACATTGACAATGAATATACAAGAACAACATCCAACAAGACCCCTGAAGATAAGCAACTCGTACAAGCTATCTGAAAAGTTTGCCAAAAAGTTTGTGATCCACGTCCGGCTATCCAGAAGATTTGTCATAGCTGATGTATCCAAAGGTGCAAGCGCTCAATCTACAAGTAAGGATATTATCGCAAATGTAGCTTTTATTTCACAAATAGAGCCTAAGAAAAGTTGCAAAAGCTTTTATTGATGAGTTTTAGATTGCTACGATGCAATAGGTATTAAACCAATTTGAGCGAAATCAAGTTTGGAAACACGTTCCTAGACCTAGTAATTACTCTGTTATTGGCACTAAATGTGTATTCCGAAATAAACTCAATGAGGATGGACAAGTCACACGTAACGAAGCACGTTTTGTAGAACCAGAAAAAAAAACATTGACTATGATGAGACTTATGCTCATGTTGCGAGACTTGAGTCCATTCATGCGCTTTATGCTTTCCTAGTTTTCATGATTTTAAACTTTTTCAAATGGATGTTAAAAGTGCTTTTCTAAATAGTTTTATCAAAGAAGAAGTTTTCGTAGAACAACCCCATATTTTGAAGATTTTAAATTTTTAATTCACGTTTTCTAGTTACGTAAGGCTCTGTATGGACTCAAACAAGCCCCACGTGCTTGGTATGATCGCCTTAGCTCCTTTCTACTTGAAAATGATTTTTTCAAATTCGAAAGTTGACACAACTCTTTTATAAAAGCACACGATGAGAATCTTTTATTAGTACAAATTTTTGTTGATGATATAATATTCGATTCTACTAATGAGATACTCTGTGAAGATTTTTGATAAGTGTATGCATAGTGAACTCAAAATGAGCATATTGTGTAACTCCTTAAATCTGAATTTTTGCATTTTTTTTGAATATATAATTTTTCCCCCTTTTTTCCTTCATTAGAATAATTATTGTGATTATTCCTTTAGATAATTATGATAATTGTTTTTGAATTATTGGACTATAATATTTATCCTTCTATCAAAAATAGTTTAAAATTATTAATTGTTGTAAATTTGTTTCATAATAGAAAAGAAATGTTTTTATTAGTTATTTTAAATTTTTTATTCCTATAACTAATTCTAATTAATTGGTTTGTAACTATTTAATTAGTTATGGTTGAGATTAGTCATGGCTAAGCCATATGATTAGTTACAGGAACTCCTAGAAGATTCTACATCCTCCCATACTCATCTTCTTGCCCCCTCTATTTTCTCAAATTATAAGTATACCATATACCAACTTCCCTCCTAAGCCAATTACAGGCTATTTAAAGGGACTTCTCCCATGCACACCCAACCTAATATTTTCTTTACAATTCTAAACCCACATTCACCACAACCACACCACCACCATTGCCTCGCCGGAGCTCAGCTGAGATCCGACCATCTCTTTATCCGACCACCACATAACTCCTCATGTCCATCATTTCTACCACCGTGTCCCCGATCTTCCCATCCCGTGCCCGACCGACTCCTCTACCGCCACCACTACTCCTGCTACCGCCTCCACATCACACCACCGCTCTCTACACCACCACCACCACCATTTAACATCACCACTACCTTCGCCTAGCCACAGATCCCCAGTCTCCCACTCATCGCCGCCTGTCTCTTTGTCCGAATTCCTAAACCTTCATCATTACCCGATCACCACAATCACCACCAGCACCTCACCTCGCCACCACCCAACCTATGGATCTCGACTTCCGCCCATCCCCTGCGGCTTTCCCTGACTACGCCTCCCGCTGACAACCGGTGCCACCACCACGACTGGCCTCATACGGACCCCGATCCTTTCCGCCTCCTTGCTAGAGACCATATCCGTACGACCTCTCCAGTCAACAACACCGGAGCTTCTCGACTCTGTAGAAGCATGGAAAAAAGAATATTGCTTTTAGTCCCACATTGGAAAGAAGACGAAGAGAAGTCGCATTCCATTCTATATATAGAGCCCCTTGCCTCCTTTGAAAAGGACACAAAAATAAGAAAGTAAAGGGAGCCCGTTGAATCCCGGAAGCCCGTTCGAGCCACAAAAAGTGGCTAAAAAGTGCAACAAAGACTGCCACTCCCAGGCTGCGCGCTAGATGAAGGCACAACACAAGAAGAAAGGGGGCAACATGTCATGACCCGTACCCACTGTGAGGATACGAGAACGTAACAACGCCCAGCCTACGCCGCAGTGTCGGCGGTAGAACGCTGTCCTAGGTCAACATACATCTACAATATATATCTAAACAGTTTATACTCCCCGAATGGGGGTGACATAGCAATAATAAACTCAATCACAACTAAGGAAGAGATAGCACGATATGAAACAGAACTCAAGGAAATAAATAGATGAAAGTAATCTAAGATAATCCCAGCAATATCCAACAGTACAAGGTCTCAGATGGAAGAATATATACAACTCTGAACTCCAAATAAAGTCTAGCTAAAACATGTCTCAAGACTGCATAAAGTAAGATAAGCCTAACTAATCTAGTCTAGGCAATCGGGATGATATCCTCAGCTAGAGCTGGGTCCTCCTGAGGGTCCAACTCGCAGGTGTCATCTAGGGCTGCCCCGCAGTAAGTGTCCAGGCAAGCCTCCTCCTCGTCCTCTGTAATATATTCAACAGGTCCAGTCAGGATATGAGCGAGTACAGTACATCTCAACAGATCATAGCAGGTTAGAAAATATAAACATGCAGTAAAGTAAGATACAAGTACTGAAAGAAGTGCAATATGTAAACAGAGAGAGCTGTAATAGAAATATCTACTATAAATAGAGACTAGCAGTGACTAGTGATTCAGAGTACAATATAGACATGTAAATGGCCTGGAATGATTCTGATAAGACACTAAAGAATGATTCTGATAAGATACTACTGGTGTATTATTCACATGTCCAATTCTACTCCCTCGTACCCCCAATCAATACACAAGGATCCAGCCAGGTTATGTTATATGATTCCATGCACGGCCCCCGAAGGGTGATACATGGATGTCCCATAAATGGGGATTCTGGGGGTTACCCAACAGTGTAAGATTCAAAAGACTCTGTGATCATGAGGGTACATGTCACAAGTGATCAAATGAACCAAGAAGCATAGTGATACACCATGTAAGTGAAACGCACAGAACACGTAGTACCCGATGCTCCCTAAGGATAACATCTCAAGAAAGGATCCATATAGTACCAATCCGTGTGACCATCGTGACAGTACAAGTAAAGTAATCTACTGCAGAAAATAATTCTAAGCAGGATATGAAATAATCAGAGAATGTACTCGCCTGTATCTGAGTGTCCAATATGAAACGTACTATCCAAGGAGTGGTGTCTGGCTCCTAATCAGAACAGCACAATTCACAACAAGTCCAGAATAGTAAAATGAAGTCCTACTATGCATTCTACATGATTCTAGGTCAAACTAGGCCAAAGTCAACTCTTGGTCAACTCTGGTCAATCCTAGAAGTCAAACTAGGTCAACCAAGTCTAATCAAGTCTAAACTAGGCCAGACTAGTCTATACTAACCTACACTAGCTAGCACAACCCTAACAAGGCTATGCAAGCCTATACTAGCTATATCACAACATAGCTAGTAGCTATTACTAGAATACATTTTCAAGTCTACAATCATCATCACTTCACCTATTGATTTAAACACTTTACTTAGCCCATACTAAAGTACATTAGGACACCACATATTTATATACATATATCTAGGCTAAGCTACACTTGTAGATATACAATACACATAATATATATATACACATTATATATATATATATATATATAGACACTAAATACATACTTTTACATTACACACACATACATATATAGATATATAATATATATATACATGTGCATAGGGGGAGGGAAACATGTGTGTGTGTGTGTGTGCCACATGAAGGCTGTGGGTAGTGCAACAGGGAAGGAAAGGAAATCAGTGAGTGTGTGTATGAGCAGTGAGAGATGCAAATCAGTGTGAAAAACAGTGTCAAACAGTGTCATGTGTGTGTGTGTTCACATGAAATTGTGTGTGTATGCATGAGTGAGTGAGGGTGAGTGAACAGGCTGTGTGTGTGCGCCTTGCAAACAATGTGTGTGTTAACATGGATGTAAACATGGAGAGGGAACTCAGTTCAAAAATCTGTGAGTGTCAATGCAAAATGGAAAGAACACCAATTCAGTTCACAGTTCAAACAAATAGGAAACTGGAAACAGCATGTCTGAACCAAGTTAATACAACATAGGTAAACAAATGGAAATGAATCAATAGAGTGACAGTCCAAAAAAGGAAACTGGAACTCAGGTACTGCATATCCCATTCTCAGGTTTTGCAAATACAGTGTACACCAAGGTTGACATATAAACCTATGTTAATAGAACATGTTCTCAGTTTTTCAAAAACCAAAACTCAGATTTATCCATACATTCTCAGATTTTCTGAGAATGTAGCTTCAGTTTTGGCTCAACTTTCTCCATCCTATTTTGAACACAAATCAATGCCAATTCACCCAAAATTCAATAATCTCATAGATCACATATAGATTAACAATATTAGGAAGTAAAACATGTGGAGAATTGCATTCATATAGGTTAAAATCATTGACAAAGTTTACCAAAAAAATGGGAAATAACTGATATGTTCGTATCAGTCCCAACTTGGGTATTGAAGGAAACATTTACAAAAGTTAATTAAAATGAACAATTATTGGTTGGTAAATAAAGTACAAAGTGTGCACGTGTCATACATGTGGTTCGTGTCCCGCCACAGTGTGACACGAAGTGTCCAACACGAAATAACCAAAAACCAAACACATCCAGTGCATTAGAAACCCAGTCCACAGCGTTGTGTTCACGCGTGTCGTGTGCACGACACGACACGAATTGGGTCGAGTCCCTTTGCAGGGTGGTTCGCCTAGGGTCCCCCTAGGTTTGTGTCACCCTGATTTGGGTCGACGTGTCCTGTGTCGTGACTGAATCGATCGTGTCAGAACCTAAAAACTCACTGGAACGAAACAGTCAAAATCTAATACACACGCTCGTGCGTGTCCGATACGACACCGTAGGTCATGCCACATGGGGAGTGTCATGTCAGACACTGCCCCAATGTGTCCAGTGAAAATCACGTGCTCTAGTGCCGTGTCCAGTGAGCAATTGGGTTCGTGCAGCAGGGGAAATGAACCGGCTCATTCCAGTGTGCACAGCAGTGTCCAACCCGAACTGCACCCGACACAGACACAAAACCACCATGGTCCCTTCACAAAAATCGAAGAGCAAACCTAGATCTACATTCCTCTTCAAATAGAAATTTAAAACAGTAAAATAATCTCTTAGGGGCATTTCGTCGAACACCCTATATTCAAGACTGATACGTGTCCGATACAGACACGTAATGGATCCAAAACTTAGGGTTTGCCTATCCTACAGTTAGGTTAGGGCTAGGGAATTCCTAAAATGATTTTAAACAGGATTTGTACAGAGTATACAAGGTTATACCTATTGATGAACAAGCTCTCACAAAACAACCAATGAAATGATTCCTCTAGTCACCCAAAGTCTCACAAATTGTTGTTTCCCTGCAAACAATCCATACCAGCAGCAAGAAGAAGGATTTTAGGTCCTAATGCAAAAGGTTTGGGGAAGAAAGGAATTAAAATGAATTTTATATGAATTTTGGAAGATGGAACTCACCTCTTTCCTTAGAACTTTGGATAAACCCTAAAAGAGGCTAGTCCTAAAATCTAGGAGGGATTTTATAGGGAGGAATCCCTAGGTTAACCCCTAGTAGCCGGCCATGATGGCTAGGTTGGGGTTTGGCTAGCTTAGGTTGGGCCTTCTAAGGTTCAAGTCATGATCATGACTTATGACTTCACAAGTCATAACTTAACTAATCTAATTCCAATCTACCCCAAACTAATTCTAATGGACTTGAATTCACTAACTTAGGTCATACTAGGGTTTCTTAACCTAACCAAGATGTCCTGACCTAGGTTAGCCTATAGGGCAGTCTCCTAGTCAACACCAGTCAATATCTAAAACTAGCACCAAACAATTATACTAAAAATCACCTAAAAATCACATTAATTATAATTAATAATAATAATCCCAAATTAATTCCAAAATTTTGAAAATGACCAAAATATCCTCAAGCTAGAAAAATGGCAGTGACAAATCAACCTTCCTTAAAATAATTTCGTCCTCGTAATTGAAAGGCGAAATGCAACTGATGAGAAGGATAGAAAGTATACCTCAAGGTCCAAAAAGATAAGGGTACCGCTCGCGCATCTCATCCTCCCGCTCCCAGGTAGACTCCCCTGGAGAATGATGCCTCCATGCGACGTGTACCAAGGGTATCACCTGGTTCCTCAGAACCTTCTCCCGTCGATCCAAAATCTCCACTGGCTGCTCTGGATAGCTGAGAGAAGGCCCAACCTCTATCTCTGAATGATCGAGCACATGGCTAGGGTCAGCCACGTACTGTCTCAACTGTGATACATGAAATATGTTGTGGACCCCCACAAGTACAGGCAGCAAGTCTAGCCTGTAAGCCACGTCACCGACTCTCCCGCTGATAACGAAAGGCCCGATGAAGCGTGGGCTAAGCTTTCCGTCTCCATCAAAACATATCGTACCACGAGTCGGAGATATCCTCAAGAAAATCTGGTCTCCGACCTAATCACAAGCAAGGTCTTAATTAATATAAATAACAAACATGATCAAAATCACAAACAACAACCTAAATCTAATCCTACTCTAATCTGTACCTCAAACTCCAAGGGCCTCCGGTGGCTATCGGCCCAATGCCGATGTCTGTCCTGCGCCACGCGAAGTCTGTCCCTGATGAGCTTCACCTTCTCGACCGTATCAACAACCATCTCTGGCCCCAGTAAAGCTCGCTCACCAACATCATCACAGGATAAGGGTGTACGGCACCTACGCCCGTACAGAGCCTCAAACGGTGACATCTCAATACTGGCCTAGAAACTGTTGTTGTAAGCAAACTCCACCAAATGAAGATGATCCTCCCAGGAACCTCCAAAGTTCAGGACACACGTCCGCAGCATATCCTCAAGGGTCTGAATAGTCCGCTCTGACTGTCCGTCCGTCTGGGGGTGGTATGCAGTACTAAACTTGAGCTGAGTGCCCAAGCTGGTCTACAAATTCCTCCAGAAATAGAAAGTAAAACGGCTATCCCGATCTGAGACGATGCTGACCGAAACTCCGTGGATCCTGACTATCTGCCGCATATACATCTCCGCCAGCCTCTCTGTAGACGTACCCACCTTGAATGGCAAGAAGTGGGCCGATTTGGTCAACCTATCAACGATGACCCAAATCATGTCTTTCCCTCCTAGAGTACGCGGCAATCCTGAAACGAAGTCCATCGTAATATGCTCCCAATTCCACTCGGGAATGGACAGCAGCTGCAACAATCCACCGGGCCTCTGTCTCTCTGCCTTGACCTGCTGACAGACCAAGCACCTAGCTACGAAGTGGGACACCTCCCGCTTCATTCCTGACCACCAAACATGCTCCCGCAGATCTTGGTACATCTTGTTGGCACCCGGGTGTATAGAGTACTGAGATCTGTGGGCCTCCTGCATAACCTGCTCTCTGATCTTCCCGCTAGGTACACATAACCTGGCACCGTGCCTCAGGGCACCATCCTCTGCAAGTGAAAACTCAGCATCCCCCACTCCTATACTGATCTGCTATCTGATACACTGTAGGGCCACATCCTCGAACTGGGCCGCCTTGATCCTCTCCACCAAGTCTGACTGAATCTGCATCCCCCATAGCTGCATCTGCACTCCGGGCACGATCACCTCAATCCCAAGGCCCTCCAAGTCGGAAAGCAAGTGTCGATCCATGGTCAAACACATGGCTGTCGGATACCTACTCAAGGCATCTGCAACCACGTTGGCCTTCATCAACTCCAGCCATCTGCGCTGTCTCATGTTCAACTCCTTCTGAGTGAACACATACTTTAAGCTCTTGTGATCTGTGAAGATCTCCACCCTCTCACCATACAGATAATGCTTCCACAGCTTCAGAGCAAATATCACTGCTGCCAGCTCCAGGTCGTAGGTAGGGTAGTTCTTCTCATGGGGACGCAATTGCCTAGAAGCATAGGCAATCACCTTCCCGTGCTGCTGCAACACACAACTCAGCCCCTTTCCTGAAGCATCACTATAAATAGTAAAACCACCTGATCCTGAAGGCAACGTCAGAATCGGAGCTGTCGTAAGCCGCTTCTTCAACTCATCAAAAGCTGCCTGACACTCCTCTGACCAAACATACTCAGCATCCTTCCGGGTCAACCGTGTCAGCGGCTCTGCAACCCGGAAGAAATCCTGCACGAATCTCCGATAACATCCTGCCAGCCCCAGGAAACTCCTGACCTCTACAACTGAAGTCGGCGCTGTCCATGCCTCAACTGCTACAATCTTCTTGGGGTCAACTGAGATACCATCTCCAGTCACCACATGCCCCAAGAAGTCCACCCGATCCAAGAAAAACTCACATTTGGAGAGCTTCTCGTAAAGCTGCTCCTTCCTGAGAGTCTCCAGCATGATCCTCAAATGCTCCTCGTGCTCCTCCTCAGTCTTGGAATATACCAAGATGTCGTCAATAAATACCACCACAAACTGATCCAGATACTGGTGGAACACCTTGTTCATATGGTTCATAAACACTGCTGGTGTATTGGTTAGCCCAAACGACATAACCAAAAACTTGAACTGTCCATACCGCATCCTGAAAGCGGTCTTGGGAATATCCTTCCTCTTCACCTTCACCTGGTGATATCCCAACCTCAGATCAATCTTGAAAAATACCCGAGCTCCGCTCAATTGGTCAAAAAGATCGTCGATCCGTGGCAGTGGGTATTTGTTCTTGATCGTGAGGTTGTTGAGTGCCCTATAATCAATACACATGTGTACTGACCCATCCTTCTTCGGCACAAACAACATTGGTGCACCCCATGGCGACGAACTCGAGCGGATGAATCCCTTGTCCTGTAGCTCATCCACCTGCTTCTTCAGCTCCACCAGCTCGCTGTTGTTCACCCGATAGACATGCTGAGAGATGGGTTCCGCTCATGGAACCAAGTCTATCGAGAACTCTATGTCTCTGTCTGGTGGCAATCCCGGCAACTCCTCTGGGAACACATCCATAAAATCTGCTATCAAGGAGTGTGGAATCGTCTGCTCCTCGATCGAGACTCCACAGAAGACTCCGCTGCTCTGCTCTGCCTGACGTCTGGAGTACTCGAACTCTGGCTCCTCCGGCACTCTAAACAGAACTCTACCCCCTCTGCAATCAATACTGGCGTGGTGCCTGCTTAACCAATCCATGCCTAGTACTATATCGTAGTTCGGCAGTGGCATTACGAGCAGGCTCACCTCCAACTCACGGCCTCCCAAAACTACTCTTTGACCCTTACAAATATCACTCACGAGGATAATGCCACCCCCGGTCGTGATCTTGTAAGTCCTAGGCAACGACTCAGCTACTATACCATGCCTAATCGTAAAAGATACTGAAATGAAGCTATGCGAAGCACCAGAATCAAATAATACAAATGCTGGACAGGAGTCGAGAAGAATCGAACCTGCAATCAGCTCTCCAGTCACCTCTGCCTCTCCAGCTGCCATGGAGAAGGCTCGCTCCTGCTGGCCTCCCCTGGCCTGCTGCTGATGCTGGACAAACCTCTGCTGCTGCGTCGGCAGGGCTGGTCCCCGCTGCTGGCCCACTGGAGCTCTGGCTCCTCCTCCTCCTCCTCCTCCTCCTCCTCCTCCCGGAGCTGCTCGTGCTATACGACACTCCCTCATCTGGTGGTCTGCTGAACCACACAATAGGCACTGGCCCAGCCTATTCCTGCACTCGCTGGCGACATGCCCGAGCTTTCTACAGTAGACACAAATGGTAACCTACCTCTGGCCATGCTGGTGCTGTCTCGACTGCTGCTGATGATGATGAACTGGCCTCTGCTAGATCGGCAGAGGCTGAAACTGCCTCGGCTGCTGAAATTGAAAATAAGGCCTTTTGGCCTGGCCTCCGCTGCTGCTACTGCCCCCAACTGGGTCTCGCCCCCTCTTGAGCCTAAGCTCAAGATCATCCTCAGCCAATAGGGCCGCCGTCAAGATCTCCTCAAATGTAGCATCTCTGCTGCCCTTGGTCAGGGACTTGACCTCCTTGACCAGACCCTTTCGGAACCTCTGGGCCTTCGCCGTCTCGCTCAAACCCTCAACAAACCTGCAGAGACGGCCAAACTCTCCCGCATACTCCTCAACTGAGAGGCTCCCCTGGACCAAGCTCTCAAACTGCGACTCTAAGGCTATGACTGCTGAATCTGGGAAGAACTTCTTCTTGAAGAAGCCCCTGAACTGATCCCAAGTCTGCCCCGGTACCCCCACCCTGGGTCTGACTGATACCAGGTGCGAGCAAGATCTCGCATCCGGCTAGCTGCGGCCTCGATCTGAAGGTCTGCTGGAATCCTGGCCAAGCAGAAGATCTCCTCTATATGCTCGATCCACTCATCGGCATATAGGATCCCCTCTGTCCCCAAAAAGTTTCTGGGGTTCATCTTCTGAAACTGTTCGATCCTCGGTGTCCTCGGCTGCTGCACTACTGGTCGAGCTGCGGCTGTCGTGACGGCCAACTCCATGCCTCTGTCCTGTCGAGCCTGCTGTCGGTCCATGAACTGCTGGAAATATGCGAACATCTGAGCTGCGTCCACATATCCTGGAGGCGGTGGCGGCTGGAAGGGATCCTCTGGAATGACCGGGTCCTGTCTCCCAGTCAGTGGATGTATACCCCCTGCTGCAGCTGCCGAGGTCTCAACACGAGCTGAGGTGGCAGGAGCTGCAGTCCCCTGGCCTCGCCGTGCTGGCTGAGAGGTAGCAGTCCCCTCTATAGCATCCTCATGAATGGCACGCTGCGATCTAGTCTCTACCATCCTGAAGATAGACAAACAAGAGTATCAATTTCTGAGAAAGAAGCGAAATAACAAAGGCGGATAATTATAATTCAAAGGATCAACTGACAAAAGGATTTAGATGGCAATAAAGAAATTTTTTCTAAAGTAATTGAGTACCTTAAATTTAATGTCCTATATCCTACTGCAGGCTGTAGTGATACTCTAATTCGAATACCACTACACTTCTAGTCTAGACCTGCATGGGCCACCACTAAAAACGTGTCACGACCCGCACCCACTGTGAGGATACGAGAACGTAACAACGCCCAGCCTACGCCGCAGTGTCGGCGATAGAGCGCTGTCCTAGGTCAACATACATCTACAATATATATCTAAACAGTTTATACTCCCCGAATGGGGGTGACATAGCAATAATAAACTCAATCACAACTAATAAAGAGACAACACGATATGAAACAGAACTCAAGGAAATAAATAGATGAAAGTAATCTAAGATAATCCCAGCAATATCCAACAGTACAAGGTCTCAGATGGAAGAATATATACAACTCTGAACTCCAAATAAAGTCTAGCTAAAACATGTCTCAAGACTGCATAAAGTAAGATAAGCCTAACTAATATAGTCTAGGCAATCGGGATGATATCCTCAGCTAGAGCTGGGTCCTCCAGAGGGTCCAACTCGCAGGTGTCATCTAGGGCTGCCCCGTAGTAAGTGTTCAGGCAAGCCTCCTTCTCGTCCTCTGTAATATTTTCAACAGGTCCAGTCAGGACAGAAGCGAGTACAGTACATCTCAACAGATCATAGCAGGTTAGAAAATATAAACATGCAGTAAAGTAAGATACAAGTACTGAAAGAAGTGCAGTATGTAAACAGAGAGAGTTGTAATAGAAATATCTACTATAAATAGAGACTAGCAGTGACTAGTGATTCAGAGTACAATATAGACATGTAAATGGCCTGGGATGATTCTGATAAGACACTAAGGAATGATTCTGATAAGATACTACTGGTGTATTATTCACATGTCCAATTCTACTCCCCCGTACCCCCAATCAATACACAAGGATCCAGCCAGGTTATATTATATGATTCCATGCACGGCTCCCGAAGGGTGATACATGGATGTCCCATAAATGGAGATTCTGGGGGTTACCCAACATTGTAAGATTCAAGAGACTCTGTGATCATGAGGGTACATGTCACAAGTGATCAAATGAACCAAGAAGCATAGTGATACGCCATGTAAATGAAACGCACAGAACACGTAGTACCCGATGCTCCCTAAGGATAACATCTCAAGAAAGGATCCATATAGTACCAATCCGTGTGACCATCGTGACAGTACAAGTAAAGTAATCTACTATTGGAAATAATTCTAAGCAGGATATGAAATGATCAGAGAATGTACTCGCCTGTATCTGAGTGTCCAATATGCTGTCCAAGGAGTGGTGTCTGGCTCCTAATCAGAACAGCACAAGTCACAACAAGTCCAGAATAGTAAAATGAAGTCCTACTATGCATTCTACATGATTCTAGGTCAAACTAGGCCAAAGTCAACTCTTGGTCAACTCTGGTCAATCCTAGAAGTCAAACTAGGTCAACCAAGTCTAATCAAGTCTAAACTAGGCCAGACTAGTCTATACTAACCTACACTAGCTAGCACAACCCTAACAAGGCTATGCAAGCCTATACTAGCTATATCACAACATAGCTAGTAGCTATTACTAGAATACATTTTCAAGTCTACAATCATCATCACTTCACCTATTGATTTAAACACTTTACTTAGCCCATACTAAAGTACATTAGGACACCACATATTTATATATATATATCTAGGCTAAGCTACACTTATAGATATACATTACACATAATATATATATGTACACATTATACATATATAGACACTAAATACATACTTTTATATTACACACACACACATACATATATAGATATATAATATATATATACATGTGCATATGGGGAGGGAAACATGTGTGTGTGTGTGCCACATGAAGGCTGTGGGTAGTGCAACAGGGAAGGAAAGGAAATCAGTGAGTGTGTGTGTATGAGCAGTGAGAGATGCAAATCAGTGTGAAAAACAGTGTCAAACAGTGTCATGTGTGTGTGTTCACATGAAATTGTGTGTGTATACATGAGTGAGTGAGGGTGAGTGAACAGGCTGTGTGTATGCCTTGCAAACAATGTGTGTTAACATGGATGTAAACATGGAGAGGGAACTCAGTTCAAAAATCTGTGAGTGTCAATGCAAAATGGAAAGAACACCAATTCAGTTCACAGTTCAAACAAATAGGAAACTGGAAACAAAATGTCTGAACCAAGTTAATACAACATAGGTAAACAAATGGAAATGAATCAATAGAGTGACAGTCCAAAAAAGGAAACTGGAACTCAGGTACTGCATATCCCATTCTCAGGTTTTACAAATACAGTGTACACCAAGGTTGACATATAAACCTATGTTAATAGAACATGTTCTCATTTTTTCAAAAACCAAAACTTAGATTTATCCATACATTCTCAGATTTTCTGAGAATGTAGCTTCAGTTTTGGCTCAACTTTTCCCCATCCCATTTTGAACTCAAATCAATGCCAATTCACCCAAAATTCAACAATCTAATAGATCACATATAGATTAACAAAATTAGGAAGTAAAATATGTGGAGAATTGCATTCATATAGGTTAAAATCATTGACAAAGTTAACCAAAAAAACTGGAAATAACTAATATGTTCGTATCAGTCCCAACTTGGGTATTGAAGGAAACATTTACAAAAGTTAATTAAAATGAACAATTATTGGTTGGTAAATGAAGTACAAAGTGTGTACGTGTCATACATGTGGTTCGTGTCCCGCCACAGTGTGACACGAAGTGTCCAACACGAAATAACCAAAAACCAAACACATCCAGTGCATTAGAAACCCAGTCCACAGTGTTGTGTTCACGCGTGTCATGTGCACGACACGACACGAATTGGGTCGAGTCCCTTTGCAGGGTGGTTCGCCTAGGGTCCCCCTAGGTTTGTGTCACCCTGATTTGGGTCGACGTGTCCTGTGTCGTGACTGAATCCATCGTGTCAGAACCTAAAAACTCACTGGAACGAAATAGTCAAAATCCAATACACACGCTCGTGCGTGTCCGACACGACACCATAGGTCATGCCACTTGGGGAGTGTCGTGTCAGACACTGCCCCAATGTGTCCAGTGAAAATCACGTGTTCTAGTGCCGTGTCCAGTGAGCAATCAGGTTCGTTCAGCAGGGGAAATAAACTGGCTCATTCCAGTGTGCACAGCAGTGTCCAACCCAAACTGCACCCGACACAGACACAAAACCACCATGGTCCCTTCACAAAAATCGAAGAGCAAACCTAGATCTATATTCCTCTTCAAATAGAATTTTAAAACAGCAAAATAATCTCTTAGGGGCATTTCGTCGAACACCCTATATCAAGACTGATACGTGTCTGATACGGACACGTAATGGATCCAAAACTTAGGGTTTGCCTATCCTACAGTTAGGTTAGGGCTAGGGCATTCCTAAAATGATGTCAAACAGGATTTATATGGAGTATACAAGGTTATACCTATTGATGAACAAGCTCTCACAAAAAAAAACCAATGAAATGATTCCTCTAGCCACCCAAAGTCTCACAAATTGTTGTTTCCCTACAAACAATCCATACCAGCAGCAAGAAGAAGGATTTTAGGTCCTAATGCAAAAGGTTTGGGGAAGAAAGGAATTAAAATGAATTTTATATGAATTTTGGAAGATGGAACTCACCTCTTTCCTTAGAACTTTGGATAAACCCTAAAAGAGGCTAGCCCTAAAATCTAGGAGGGATTTTATAGGGGGAACCCCTAGGTTAACCCCTAGTGGCCGGCCATGATGGCTAGGTTGGGGTTTGGCTAGCTTAGGTTGGGCCTTGTAAGGTTCAAGTCATGATCATGACTTATGACTTCACAAGTCATAACTTAATCAATCTAATTCCAATCTACCCCAAACTAATTCTAATGGACTTGAATTCACTAACTTAGGTCATACTAGGGTTCCTTAACCTAACCAAGATGTCCTGACCTAGGTTAGCCTATAGGGCAGTCTCCTAGTCAACACCTGTCAATATCTAAAACTAGAACCAAACAATTATACTAAAAATCACCTAAAAATCACATTAATTATAATTAATAATAATAATCCCAAATTAATTCCAAAATTTTGAAAATGACCAAAATACCCTCTAGCTAGAAAAGTGGTAGTGACACAACATCCTATCTGCGCATGAAGCCCGCGGTGCAGTTAAGATCCTCTGTCTTTGACAGAATTGCCTGCCCCCCGGGTAAGGCCGTATTGGATTCTAAATACTATACGCCTTCTAAGGATAGTACGAAGAAATCCAAGGCAGCACGTGCCTCGTGCGATCAACGTGCTACACCAACAGTTAGCCAAAAGCATGCACTGGCAATAATGTGCACGCTGAGGGCAAGCTGTACAGAACTGGTTCGAGTGCTTTGATGCCTCGACCAACACAGTTCTCAAAATCTCCATGTTGCTTGGGCGCTTTCCTGCACAAACCAGGCCAGAGGGAAAACACTACAGTGACAGATTCATGTGAGCAGTGTGGTCGCGAACGTAAAGTTAGTCTGCCCCATAAGCAACATTCCATTCATGACCTAAGCATGTCTCATGCATGGGATTGAGTCGGGGGACACATTCATCACATCTACGCTCATGCGTACAGCTCGACTGCGCGTTTAAAGTAGGATTAAATGTGAATATCTCTTCCTATGACTTATGGAACATGATTTCTCATAAACGTAAGTTGCTGAGTTAATTGGATGAACCTCGTAGTCATCACAATGAATCTCATAGAGTTAGGACTAAGTCTTCAGTCATCTCTCGAGCAGCAGAAATCGATGAGCTATTTGACCAGAGCGCCCCTAAAAGCATAGCACCTCAGAGCGCCCCTAAAATGCAGCACTCCAGAGCTTCCCAGAAGCGCAGCTTCTTCAGAGCTCCTCAGAAGCGCAACTCCTTCAGAGATCCTAGAAAGCACAGTCACTCGTCGCCTCAAAAGTGCAGTCACTCATCACCTCAGAAGTAGTCTCCTCGTCGCCTTGGAAGCGTATTCTCCTCGATGTCCGTCAAAAGTACAGCTCATATAGCGCACAACTCTTTCACAAAATGTGGCACTATACCACGTGGCTAGTATGGCAGCTGTATCTCTTGAGATATAATCAGATCTAGTTTGTTTAAACAGTCGTATCTCTTCAGATACAATCAGATCTAGTTTATTCAAATGGTCATATCTTTTCAGATACAATCAGATCTAGTTTGTTCAAGTCGTCGCTCCTTCGATAAAATCGAAATCCAGTTTGTTTAAACTGAACGAGATCTTCGAGTAGTGTATGTGCACCACGTGTCATTGATGATGAGTGGTGCCAATCACCCGAGACCTCAGCAATAAGGAAATCCCAACAACTGCTACATGTCTACTCAGTAGCCTCCCCCATAGTGCGGTTACAACAAATTCTTCTGAAATCTCGTACGTGAAGCTGTCCTGCGCCAAAACCCCTATACACATCGTACATGTGCAAGCCTATAAATAGCAGCTGTTTCTATTCATTCAGGGTCTTCAAAAATACTTCGAATGCTTCTTGGTTGGCAACCCAGATCACCACTCACAGTCATTCAGAGAGTTAGAGCAAGTTTCTTTCGTCGTCATATCGTCAACGGAGTAAATGAGCCATCACAGTACTCGATCTCCATCGTCACACTTTTTCAGAAATAATTGTACTCAGATCTCCTATTCAAGAGTCTTTTGTACCCTTTTTAACATTTAAAATATAAAAAGTTTTTCAACTTTTGTTCATGGCAAACAAAATGGTGACTCTGTTGGGGACTTCCTTCTCCTCAAACGAGAAGGTAGTGGCGCAATCCGACAACAACTTGTTGGGGTCTTCCCAGAAGATGCTGGCCATCCGCTTCGACCAACAAGCTTTTGAAGATCTTTTTTCTGAAGGCAACTCGAGTCCTTCAAAGCGGCTAGTAAAGCCAAAGAAGAAGACCCGACACACCTGGGTGTCCAAGGCTGCTGTACCGAATGATAAGACTGAAGGGGCTACGCTCCAAGCTCCTCTGGATTCAGACGTACTCAACGCACCTTCATCGACTGCTGCTGCTGCAACTCCTCAGTCAACTACAGTTGCAGGAAAGCACAACAAAGTTTGCCACTCTATAGCTGCACAGAAGACGAAGGTACAGCTGAAGAAAAAAGGCACAACATCACATTCGCGTACGAAGATGGCTGCACACGAAGGAACTTCTATCTTCGACATAATTGCCTATCCCTTGGGGAAGGCCACATTGGACTCTGAGTACTATGTACCTTCTAGGGGTAGTACACAGAATTCTAAGGCAATATGCGCCTCGCACAACCAACGTGCTACGCCAATAGTTGACCGAAAGCACGCATTGACAGTAATACATGTAGCTGACGACAAACTGTATAGAATCGGTTCGAGTGCTTCGACGCCTCGACCAATTTCATGACCCGCACCCTAGAGTAAGGGAACGAGATGTGGGTACGTCCAGCCTACACCGCAGTGTCGGCGGTAGAACGCTGTCCTAGGTCAACATACATCTAGCAATATAATACTAAGCAGTTATACTCCCCAAATGGGGGTGACATAGCAGTAAATGAACTCAATCACAACTAAGGAAGAAGAAAGCACGATATGATATAGAACTCAAGGAAATACAGAAGCTAAAATAGTCTAAGATGATATACCAGCAAATATCCAGAGTACAAATCTCAGCTACTGAATACGAAAGAATATATACAACTCATAATCTCTGAACAGAAATAAAGCCTAGCTAAGACAGTCTTAAGGCAACATAAGTAAGATAAGCCTAACTAAGCTAGTCTAGGCAATGGGGGTAATGTCCTCAGCTAGAGCTGGGTCCTCCTGAGAGTCCAGCTCGTAAGTGTCGTCTAGGGCTGCCCCGTAGAAGGTATCCATACAGGCCTCCTCCTCGTCCTATGTAATATTTTTAACAGGTCCAGTCAGGACAAGAGCGAGCACAGTACATCTCAACAGTTTATAGCAGGTTAGAAAATATAATCATGCAATAAAGTAAGATACATGTACTGAAGGAAATGCAGTATGTAAACAGAGAGAGAGCTGTAATGGAAATATTTACTATAAATAGAGACTAACAGTGGCTAGTGAGTCAGAGTACAATATAGACATGTAAATGTCATAGGAGATTCTGATGAGACACTATGGAAAGATTCTGATGAGATACTACTTGGGTATTATTCACAAGTCTACTTCTACTCCTCCGTACCCCCAATCAATACACAAGGATCCAACCAGGTTATGTTATGATTCCATGCAAAGGCCCCCGAAGGGTGATACATGGATGTCCCATAAATAGGGATTCTAGGAGATTCTAGGATACCCAGTAAATGGGATAAGGATTCAAGGAGACTCTGTGATCATAAGAGTATATGTCACAAGTGATCAATGAACCAATGAAGCATAGTGATACGCCATGTAAGTGAAACGCACAGAACATATAGTACCCGATGCTCCCTAAGGATAACATCTCAAGAAGGGATCCATATAGTACCAATCAGTGTGACCAACGTGATAGTAACAAGTAAAATAATTTAAAACAGGAAAATAATTCTAAGCAGGATATAAAATAATCAGAGAATGTACTCGCCTGCTATCTGAGTATCCAACTGAAATATACTGTCCGAGGAGAGGTGTCTGGCTCCTAATCAGAACAGCATAAGTCACAACAAGTCCAGAATGGTAAAGATAAGCACTACAATGCATTCTACATGAGTCTAGGTCAAACTAGGCCAAAGTCAACTCTTGGTCAACCCTGGTCAACCAAGAAGTCAAACCTAGGTCAACTATGGTCAAACTAGTTCTAACAAGTCTAACTAGGCTTAACCAAGACTGAACAGCCTAACTAAGCCCTCACTAGTCTAATAGACACACCAGAGGCCCAAAACCACATATATACATATACCACTATCACATATGAATGTATATGTATATCCACATATACAAATAGACATGTGCCTAGCACATGAGCCATCACACATATAGAGAGATCCCACATGGCTTTACATTACACATTTACACATAGGCTATCTTAACTATTTACCCACATATATTGATATATATATAATCACACACATACATATATTAGGATTTATCTATATATATATATATATATATATATATATATATATACATATATAGGGTGCATCTATGTGTGTGTGGATATATATGAGCAATGTGTGTGTGCATATGAGAGATATGTACCTGTGTGTGTGTCAAGGGTTTGAGGGTGTGTGTGTATACTTATGAAATGTGTGTGTTGTTAGAGAGAAAACATGTGTGTGTGATAGGAATATATGTGATCATGTGATAGTGTGACAGTGCCAACTTATGTGTCCATGTCCACCTACCATGTGTATAGTGTAGGCAAATAAGTTCTCAGGTTTGAAGGAAACTCAGGAATGTGTGTTCCCAGAAAAACCTGTGTGTGTCATTAGTGTTCTGTGTACATGAATCTCATGAAGGGTTGAAACATGCATGTTGGTCTCAAATCATTGCAATGGCAGGAAATTTAGTGTGTGTCATATCACAGGGTTGTGTGTTAGCAGGAAACTGGAATGTATGGGAGTAGGCAATTAGTTCTCAGGATTAGAGTGTCAATAGGGAAACATTTTAGTTATTCCTACCCTATCTCAGGAAATCATATTTCAGTTTCTAATTAACAGTGCATAATTGACAGGTAATTAAGAGAAATAGTGTGGCAAAATATTGTGGCAGGACATATAAACAGTGAAGAATTTAACATAGAAAATCAGTGAGTAACATTCAATTAGAAACTCTTTCACAATTGAAACTGAAACATGAACCATTCATTCACCCATGTATCAGAAATTCGACAGAAATGATCTCAGGATAAATGACAGATAGTACATGTGTGAGGCTAACAGTGTGCAGGAATTTACAATATGTAATAGTTACAAAATGTGTGTGAAGGGAGAAATATAAATGACAGGGTCACAGTTATCAGGATTAGAATAGTATCAAGAGTGTGTGTGTGCTTTACATATCACAGGTTCAACCAATTCGACAACTACCACTAATTCCAAACTCGAATTCCCTTACAATCAATTCTACACAAAACATGAATCTCCTATATCCTAACATGATATTTAATGTATAGTAAAAATCAAATCATAACATAATATATGATATTAAACATTAAATGAAATTTGAAAATAAGAAATCAGTGATACCCTCACTGATACTAAGTATCAGTCAACCTAGCATTTCCCAAATCCCACTCGATTATCCCATCATAATAAATAAATTATACTAATCAGAGATTAGGGGATGTGATTAGCACTTAATTTAGGAATCAATTAATCACTAAAAATAAGAATTTAAAACAGGAAAAAGAGAGCAGTACATACACTGTTACACCAATGTATCAGTCGAATGATTAACCAACCCATTTTTAATTTCATACTGCAAATTAGCAATTCATGAAGAACATATAGTTGGTAATTAAAATTCAATGTGTGCACGTGTCATACACCTAGTTTCGTGTCTAAAAAAAGGACACAAGTATCCAAGAACAAAAGCACAGACACGCACGAGACTGGCACGGGGTCGCGTGACCCATGCACGTGTCCACACGCACCCGACATGCAACCAAGTGACACGAGACTTGGGGAGTGTCGTGTCAGATACTGCCCCGAGCTCTTTGTTAAAGGACACGCGCCCACGTGTCTTAAATAGCCCACACGAACCCACGAGCAGCAGGACACTGTTGCCCGCGCGCTTGCAGGCGTGTCCGTGAGTCCATTGTGACTCGGACATGACTCGAAATCACCCCAGTCCAATAGAAACCCAGAAGCGACCCAAAAATACGAATTCCTATTCAAACACTTCTCGAAAAATCGATCGAAATGCCCTTTGTGGCATTTCGTCAAACACCTGCGTATAGAACTGATACGTGTCCGATACGGACACGTACATGACACAAAAATTGGCAAACCCTATACCTACAGAACCAGGACACCTAGGGCTAAGTATCTATGCAATGAAAACCAAATTTTAATGGGTGGAATAGAATATACCTATGGGTGTTCTTCAACACAAAACTCTTTCAATGTAGGAATCTCCAAAAGCCACCCAATCCCTCAAATTGATTCAAATATGTGATTTGACTCCACAATCAGCAAAAGAACATTGATTAGATCACAATGGAAGAAATCCCAAATAAAATGGAGTCCTATTGATTAATCTATGAAGAAAATTAATAAAGGCTTACCTATTCTTTAGGAAATGAAGAACTAATTAAAAAGAGGCACAAAATCCTATGGAGACATTATATAGGCAGGGGGGTCTTGGCTGGCCACTTTAGTTAGGGTCAGGGTTTTTAGATTACATCCTAGGGCTAGGAATGAATCTAGGCTAATGGGTGGCCTAGAAACTAGGGCTCTTTCCTAGTCTTTTGCAAATACTAAACTAGACTTGACTTAAACCATTAACCAAAACCATCTAATTCTCAAAGTGGCTCACTAAAATAGTTATGACCCATCTAGGTTAGGTCCAATCTAGATTAGGCTAAACAAAATCACATGGCAATAATTAAATTAATATTTAAATCAACCCATTCAATTAAATTATTTAAAATTCCTAAAAATATATTAATTCAAATAATTCAAAAAAATGACAAAAATACCCTTAAACTAGAAATGTGGTAGTGACAAATCTACCCTCCTTAAAAGAATTTCTTCCTCAAAATTGAAAGGCGAAATGCAACTGATGAGAAGGATAGAAAGTATACCTCACGATCCAAAAAGATATGGGTAACGCTCGCGCATCTCATCCTCCCGCTCCCAGGTAGACTCTCCTGGAGAATGATGCCTCCATGCGACGCATACCAAAGGTATCACATGGTTCCTCAAAACCGTCTCCCGTCGATCCAGAATCTCTACTGGCTGCTCTGGATAGCTGAGAGAAGGACCAACCTCAATCTTCGAATGATCAAGCACATGGCTAGGATCAGCCACGTACTGTCTCAATTGTGATACATGGAATACGTTGTGGACCCCCCTAGTACAGGCGGCAAGTCTAGCCTGTATGCCACGTCACCGACTCTTCCGCTGATAACGAAAGGGCCGATGAAGCGCGGGCTAAGCTTCCCGCCTCCCCCAAAACGTATCGTACCACGAGTCGGAGATATCCTTAAGAAAACCTGGCTTCGACCTAATCACAGGCAAGGTCTCAATTAATTATGATAAACAAACATGATCAAAATCACAAACAAACAACCTAAATCTAATCCTACTCTAATCTGTACCTCAAACTCCAACGGCCTCCGGTGGCTATCGGCCCATTGCCGATGTCTGTCCTGTGCCACGCGAAGTCTGTCCCTGATGAGCTTCACCTTCTCGGCTGCATCAATAACCATTTTTGGCCCCAGTAAAGCTCGTTCACAAACATCATCCCAAGATAAGGGTGTACGACACCTACGCCCGTACAGAGCCTCGAAAGGTGACATCTCGATGCTAGCCTGGAAAATATTGTTGTAAGCAAAGTCCACCAAATGTAGATGATCCTCCCAGGAACCTCCAAAGTCCAGGACGCACGTCTGCAGTATATCCTCAAGTGTCTGAATAGTCCGCTCTGACTGTCCGTCCGTCTGGGGGTGGTATGCAGTACTAAACTTGAGCTGAGTGCCCAATCTGGTCTGCAGACTCCTCCAGAAATGGAAAGTAAAGTGACTATCCCGATCTGAGACGATGCTGACCGGAACCCCATGAATCCGTACTATCTGCCGCATATACATCTCCGCCAGCCTCTCTGTAGACGTACCCACCTTGAATGGCAAGAAGTGGGCCGATTTGGTCAACCTGTCAACGATGACCCAAATTGCGTCTTTTTTTCTTGGTGTGCGCGACAATCCTGATGCGAAGTCCATAGTAATATGCTCCCATTTCCACTAGGGAATGGGCAACGGCTGCAACAATCCACCGGGCCTCTGCCTCTCTGCCTTGACCTGCTGACAGACCAAGCACCTAGCCACGAAGCGAGCCACCTTCCGCTTCATCCCAGACCACCAAACATGCTCTCTCAGATCTCGGTACATCTTGTTGGCACCCGGGTGTATAGAGTACTAAGATCTATGGGCCTCCTGTATAACCTGCTTCCTGAGATCTCCGCTGGGCACACATAACCTGGAACCGTGCCTCAAGGCACCATCCTCTGCAAGAGAAAACTCGTCCTCCAGCAATCCTGCTCGAACCTGCTCTCGGAGACACCGCAGAGCAACGTCCTCAAACTGTGCCGACTTGATCCTCTCCACCAAGTCTGACTGAATCTGCATGCCCCACATCTGCGTCTGCACTCCGGGCACGATCACCTCAAACCCAAGGCTCTCCAATTCTGTAAGCAAATGCCGATCCATGGTCAAATACATGGCTTTCGGATACCTAATCAAGGCATCAGCAACCATGTTGGCCTTCCCTGGGTGATACTGAAGTAGGATGTCAAAGTCCTTCATCAACTCTAGCCATCTGCGCTGCCTCATGTTCAACTCCTTCTGAGTGAACACATACTTTAAGCTCTTGTGATCTGTAAAAATCTCCACCCTCTCTCCATACAGATAATGCTTCCACAACTTCAGAGCAAATATCACTGCTACTAGATCCCGGTCGTGGGTAGGGTAGTTCTTCTCATGGGGACGTAATTGCCTGGAAGCATAGACAATCACCTTCCTATGTTGATGTAAGCCACAACCCAGCCCCTTCCCTGAAGCGTCACTATAAATAGTGAAACCACCTGATCCTGAAGGCAATGTCAGAATCGGAGCTGTCGTAAGCCTCTTTTTCAACTCATCAAAAGCTGTCTGACACTCCTCTGACCAAACATACTCAGCATCCTTCCGGGTCAACCGCGTCAACGGCTATGCAACCCGGAAGAAATCCTGCACAAATCTTCGATAATATCCTGCCAGCCCCAGGAAACTCCAGATCTCTGCAACTGAAGTCGGCGCTGCCCATGCCTCAACTGCTACAATCTTCTTGGGGTCAACTGAGATATCATCTCCAGTCACCACATGCCCCAATAAGTCCACCCGATCCAATAAAAACTCACACTTAGAGAGTTTCCCATAAAGCTGCTCCCTTCTGAGAGTCTCCAGCACTATCCGAAGATGCTCCTCGTGCTCCTCCTCAGTCTTAGAATATACCAAGATGTCGTCTATGAACACCACCACGAACTTGTCCAAGTACTGGTGGAACACCTTGTTCATTAGGTTCATAAACACTGTTGGTGCATTGGTTAGCCCAAACGGCATAACCAAAAACTCAAACTGCCCGTACCGCGTCCTGAAAGCGGCCTTGGGAATATCCTCCCCCTTCACCTTCACCTGGTGATATCTCGACCTCAGATCAATCTTGGAAAATACCCGAGCTCCGCTCAACTGGTCAAAAAGATCGTCGATCCGCGACAGTGGGTATTTGTTCTTGATCGTGAGGTTGTTAAGTGCCCTATAGTCAATACACATCCGTACTGACCCATCCTTCTTCGGCACAAATAACACTGGTACACCCTATGGCGACGAACTCGAACGGATGAAGCCCTTGTCCTGTAGCTCATCCACCTGCTTCTTCAGCTCCACCAGCTCACTGTTGTTCACCCGATAGACATGCTGAGAGATGGGTTCCGCTCCTGGAACCAAGTCTATCGAGAACTCAATGTCTTTGTCTGGTGGCAATCCCGACAACTCCTCTGGAAAAACATCCATATACTCTGCTATCAAGGGGTATGGAATCGCCTGCTCCTCAACCGAGACTCCACAGAAAACTTCGCTACTCTGCTCCATCTAACGTCTGGAGTACTCGAACTCTGGCTCCCCCAGCGCTCTGAAGATAACTCTACCCCCTCTGCAATCAATACTGGCGTGGTGCCTGCTCAACCAATCCATGCCGAGTACTATATCGTAGTTCGGCAATGGCATTACGAGCATGCTCACTTCCAACTCACGGCCTCCCAAAACTACTCTTCGACCCTTACAAACATCACTCACGAGGATAATGCCACCCCCAGTCGTGATCTTGTAAGTCCTAGGCAATGATTCAGCTACGATACCGTGTCTAATCGCAAAAGACACTGATATGAAGCTATACGAAGCACCGGAATCGAATAATACAAAAGCTGGACAGAAGTCGAGAAGAATCGAACCTGCGATCAGCTCTCCTATCACCTCTGCATCTCCAGCTGCCATGGCGAAAGCTCACCCCTTCTGGCCTCCCCTGGCCTGCTGTTGGTGCTGGACGAACCTCTGCTGCTGCGTCGGCAGAGCTGGTCCCCTCTGCTGGCCTGCTGGAGCCCTGGCTCCTCCTCCCTGGGCTGCTCGTGCTATGCAGCACCCCCTCATCTGGTGGTCTGCTGAACCACACACCAGGAACTGGCCCAGCCTCTTCCGGCACTCATTGAAGACGTGCCCAGGCTTCTTGCAGTAGGCACAAGTAACACCCTATCTCTGACCCTGCTGATGTTGTCTCGACTGCTGCTGCTGGTGAACTGGCCTATGCTGGATCGACTGCGACTGGAACTGGATCATCTGCTGGTGCTGAAAGTGGGGCCTCTTGGCCTGGCCTTCGCTGCTGCTGCCCCCAACTGGGTCCCGCCCTCTCTTGAGCCTAAGCTCAAGATCATCCTCGGCCAATAAGGCTCCCGTCAAGATCTCCTCGAATGTGGCATCCCTGTTGCCCTTGGTCAAGGACTTGACCTCCTTGACCAGACCCTTCCGGAACCTCTGGGCCTTCGCCGTCTCGCTCAAGCCCTCTACGAACCTGCCGAGGCGGCCGAACTCCCCTGCGTACCCCTCCACTGAAAGGCTCCCCTGGACTAGGCTCTCGAACTGCGACTCTAAGGCTCTGAGTGCTGAATCTGGGAAGAACTTCTTCTTGAAAAAGCCCTTGACCTCCTCCCAAGTCTACCCAGCTACCCCCACCCTGGGGTCTGACTGATACCAGGTGCGAGCGAGATCTCGCATCCGGCTAGCTGCAGCCTCAATCTGGAGATCTGCTGGTATCCGGGCCAGGCGGAAGATCTCCTCTATATGCTCGATCCACTCATCAGCATATAGAATCCCCTATGTCCCCAGAAAGTCTCTGGGGCTCATCTTCTGGAACTGCTCTATCCCCGGTGTCCTCGGCTGATGGACCACTGGTCGAGCTGCGACCGTCGTAAGGGCCAGCTCCATGCCTCTGTCCTGTCGAGCCTGCTGCCGGTCCATGAACTGCTGGAAGTATGCGAACATCTGTGCCGCATCCACGTATCCTATAGGCGGCGGCTGCTGGAAGGGCTCCTCTACGATGACTGGATCCTGTCTCCGAGCTGGTGGAGGCATACCCCCTGCTGCTGCTGCTGGAGCCTCAATATGAACAGAGGTGGCAGGAGCTGCAATCTCCTGTCTCTGCTGAACTGGCTGAGAGGTAGCAGATCCCTCTATAGCATCCCCATGGATGGTACGCTGTGAATAAGGATTTCTGAGAAAGAAGCGATATAACAAAGGCGGACAATTTAAAATTCAAAAGGATCAGCTGACAATAAAGATTTAGATAGCAATAAAAGAATTTTTCCTAATGTGATTGAGTACCTTAAAAAAAATTAATGTCCTATATCCTACTGTAGGCTGTAGTGATACTCTAATTCGAATACCACTACACTTCTAGTCTAGACCTGCATGGGCCACCACTAAAAACGTGTGACGACGCGCACCCTAGAGTAAGGGCACGAGACGTGGGTACGTCCAGCCTACGCTGCAGTGTCGGCGGTAGAACGCTGTCCTAGGTAAACATACATCTAGCAATATAATACTAAGTAGTTTATACTCCCCGAATGGGGGTGACATAGCAGTAAATGAACTCAATCACAACTAAGGAAGAAGAAAGCACGATATGATATAGAACTCAAGGAAATACAGAAGATAAAATAGTCTAAGATGATATCCCAGCAAATATCCATAGTACAAATCTCAGCTACTGAATACGAAAGAATATATACAACTCAGAATCTCTGAACAGAAATAAAGCCTAGCTAAGACAGTCTCAAGACAACATAAGTAAGATAAGCCTAACTAAGCTAGTCTAGGCAATGGGGGTAATGTCCTCAGCTAGAGCTGGGTCCTCTTGAGAGTCAAGATCGCAAGTGTCGTCTAGGGCTGCCCCGTAGAAGGTATCCACACAGGCCTCCTCCTCGTCCTCTGTAATATTTTGATCAACAGGTCCAGTCAGGACAAGAGCGAGCACAGTACATCTCAACAGTTCATAGCAGGTTAGAAAATATAATCATGCAGTAAAGTGAGATACAGGTACTGAAGGAAATACAGTATGTAAACACAGAGAGAGAGAGAGAGAGAGCTGTAATAGAAATATCTACTATAAATAGAGACTAACAGTGGCTAGTGAGTCAGAGTACAATATAGACATGTAAATGGCATATGAGATTCTGATGAGACACTATGGAAAGATTCTGATGAGATACTACTTGGATATTATTCACATGTCTACTTCTACTCCCCCGTACCCCCAATCAATACACAAGGATCCAACCAGGTTATGTTATGATTCCATGCAAAGGCCCCCGAAGGGTGATACATGGATGTCCCATAAATGGGGATTCTAGGAGATTCTAGGATACCCAGTAAATGGGATAAGGATTCAAGGAGACTCTGTGATCGTAAGAGTATATGTCACAAGTGATCAATAAACCAATGAATCAGAGTGATACGCCATGTAAGTGAAACGCACAGAACATGTAGTACCCGATGCTCCCTAAGGATAACATCTTAAGAAGGGATCCATATAGTACCAATCCGTGTGACCAAAGTGACAGTAACAAGTAAAGTAATTTAAAGCAGGAAAATAATTCTAAGCAGGATATGAAATGATCAGAGAATGTACTCGCCTGCTATCTGAGTGTCCAACTGAAATATACTGTCCGAGGAGAGGTGTCTGGCTCCTAATCAGAACAGCACAAGTCCCAACAAGTCCAGAATGGTAAAGATAAGCACTACAATGCATTCTACATGAGTCTAGGTCAAACTAGGTCAAAGTCAACTCTTGGTCAAACCTGGTCAACCAAGAAGTCAAACCTAGGTCAACTATGGTCAAACTAGGTCTAACAAGTCTAACTAGGCTTAACCAAGACTGAACAGCCTAACTAAGCCCTCACTAGTCTAATAGACACACCATAGGCCCAAAACCACATATATACATATACCACTATCACATATTAATGTATATGTATATCCACATATACAAATAGACATGTGCCTAGCACATGAGCTATCACACATATAGAGAGATCCCACATGGCTTTACATTACACATTTACACATAGGCTATCTTAACTATTTACCCACATATATTGATATATATATAATCACACACACACACACACACACACACACACACATATATATATATATATATATATATATATATATATATATATATATATATATATAGGGTGCATCTATGTGTGTGTGGATATATCGGAGCAATGTGTGTGTGCATATGAGAGATATGTACCTGTGTGTTGTCAAGGGTTTGAGGGTGTGTGTGTATACTTATGAAATGTGTGTGTTGTTAGAGAGAAAACATGTGTGTGTGATAGGAATATATGTGATCATGTGATAGTGTGACAGTGCCAACTTGTGTGTCCATGTCCACATACCATGTGTGTATAGTGTAGGCAAATAAGTTCTCAGGTTTGAAGAAAACTCAGGAATGTGTGTTCCCAGAAAAACCTGTGTGTGTCATTAGTGTTCTGTGTACATGAATCTCATGAAGGGCTGAAACATGCATGTTGGTCTCAAATCATTGCAATGGCAGAAAATTTAGTGTGTGTCATATCACAGGGTTGTGTGTTAGCAGGAAACTGGAATGTATGGGAGTAGGCAATTAGTTCTCAGGATTAGAGTGTCAACAGGGAAACATTTTAGTTATTCCTACCCCATCTCAGGAAATCATATTTCAGTTTCTAATTAACAGTGCATAATTGACAGGTAATTAAGAGAAACAGTGTGGCAAAATAGTGTGACAGGACATGCAAACAGTGAAGAATTTAACATAGAAAATCAGTGAGTAACATTCAATTAGAAACTCTTTCACAAATGAAACTGAAACATGAACCATTCATTCTTCCATGTATCAGAAATTCGACAGGAATGATCTCAGGATAAATGACAGGTAGTACATGTGTGAGGCTAACAGTGTGCAGAAATTTACAATGTGTACAAGTTACAAAATGTGTGTGAAGGAAGGAATGTAAATGACAGGGTCACAGTTATCAGGATTAGAATAGTATCAAGAGTGTGTGTGTGCTTTACATATCACAGGTTCAACCAATTCGACAGCTACCACTACTTTCCAAACCCGAATTCCCTTACAATCAATTCTACACAAAACATGAATCTCCTATATCCTAACATGATATTTAATGTATGTAAAAATTAAATCATAACATAATATATGATATTAAACATTGAATGAAATTTGAAAATAAGAAATCAGTGATACCCTCACTGATACTAAGTATCAGTCAACCTGGCATTTCCTAAATCCCACTCGATTATCCCATCATAATAAATAAATTATACTAATCTGAGATTAGAGGATGTGATTAGGACTTAATTTTGGAATCAATTAATCACTAACAACAGGAATTTAAAACAGGAAAAAGAGAGCAGTGCATACATTGTTACACCAATGTATCAGTCGAATGATTAACCAACCCATTTTCAATTTCATACTGCAAATTAGCAATTCATGAAGAACATATAGTTGGTAATTAACATTAAATGTGTACATGTGTCATACACCTAGTTTTGTGTCAAAAAATAGGACACAAGTGTCCAAGAACAGAAGCACAGACACGCACGAGACTGGCACGGGCTTGCGTGACCCGTGCACGTGTTCGCACGCACCCGACACACAACCAAGTGACACGAGACTTGGGGAGTGTCGTGTCAGACACTGCCCCGATCTCTGTGTCAAAGGACACGCGCCCACGTGTCCTAAGTAAGCCCACACGAACCCACGAGCAGCAGGACACTGCCGTCCGTGCGCGTGCAGGCGTGTCCGCGAGTCCAGTGTGACTCGGGCACGACTCAAAATCACCCTAGTCGAATAGAAACCCAGAAGCGACCCAAAAATACGAATTCCTATTCAAACACTTTTCGAAAAATCGATCGAAATGCCCTTTGTGGTATTTCGTCGAACACCTGCGTACAGAACTGATACGTGTCCGATACGGACACGTACATGACACGAAAATTGGCAAACCCTATAACTACAGAACCATGACACCTAGGGCTAGGTATCTATGCATTGAAAACCAAATTTTAATGGGTGGAATAGAATGTACCTTTGGGTGTTCTTCAACACAAAACTCTTTCAATGTGGAAATCTCCAAAAGCCACCCAATACCTCAAATTGATTCAAATCTGTGATTTGACTCCACAATCTGCAAGAGAACATTGATTAGATCACAATAGAAGAAATCCCAAATAAAATGGAGTCCTATTGACTAATCTATGAAGAAAATTAATAAAGGCTTACCTATTCTTTAGGAAATGAAGAACTAATTAAAAAAAGGCACAAAATCCTATGGAGACATTATATAGGCAAGGGAGGGGGGTCTTGGCTGGCCAATTTAGTTAGGGTTAGGGTTTTTAGATTACATCCTAGGGCTAGGAATGAATCAAGGCTAATGGGTGGCCTAGAAACTAGGGCTCTGTCCTAGTCTTTTGTAAATCACTTAACTAAACTAGACTTGACTTAAACCATTAACCAAAACCATCTAATTCTCAAAGTGGCTCACTAAAATAGTTATGACCCATCTAGGTTAGGCTAAACAAAATCACATGGCAATAATTAAATTAATATTTAAATCAACCCATTCAATTAAATCATTTAAAATTCCTAAAAAAATATATTAAATTCAAATAATTCAAAAAAAAGACAAAAATACCCTCAAACTAGAAACGTGGTAGTGACAACCAATACAATGTTCGGCATCCCCCTATTGCTTGGGCGCTTTCGGACACAAACCAGGCCAGGGGACGAATATTATGGGGATTACACAGTGCTCTAAATCCCCCTGTTGCTTGGGCACTTTCACGCACAAACTAGGCCAAGGGACGGGCACCGTGACAGCAGACTCATGCAAGCAGCACAGCTGTGAGCGTGAAATGAGTTTATCTCAAGAGCAACTCTTTGCTCAGGACCTAAGTGTGGACACACACAAAAAGAAGAAGAAACGCTGTCTTTTCTTATTGACGCAAGGTACCACAAATCGAGTACGCCTGAGAGATCCTGTATTGAGGATCCCCGAGTACAAAAAGAATTCTGGAGAATGGGACGATGGAGATCGAGCGGCAGTTGCTCCTTTACTCCGTTGACACTCCGATTACAAAAGTAGAAGAAAACCTAAGAAAATTGCTAACTCTCGGCTCACTGGCAAGAAGGGCAACAATTTGGCTCTTGAAATGCTCTTCGTTCTGTCTGTCTTTGTAGAGGGGGACACCCTCTATTTATAGTCGTTTGGCACTGAAACGACTGTTATGTGCCCACAGGTAGAAAATACACTAATTTTACTGTGGGCGCATAACACCCCTTTGGGCGCATAGGGTGTAGGCACATGGACACTGGATGATCGTGGGTAGATCGTGGGTTGACGTAGCCGCATGCTTCGGTGCACGATTGCTCGTAGAGATTGACGTGGCCGCATGCTTCGGTGCACGATTGATCGTGGATGTTGACTGAGTCGTAGGGATCTACAGCCTTGGGCGCATAATTTGGGAGTAAGTTTATGCGCCCACACTTGGGTGCATGTTTGATCTGTTTGAAAATAATGTGGGCGCATAGCTCCTCTTCATCATGTGGGTGCATAGCTCCTCATCGATCATGTGGGCGCATAGACTCCCTTTAGCTCTGTGGGCGCATAGCCCCCTTTTGGTTATGTGGGCGCATAGCTTCTTTTGTCTTCTTCATGTGGGATACATAATCTTGTATTTTTCAAGCTTATACAATACCCCTTTCAAAGTTTTTGAGACTCGAACGAGTGTCGGAATACTTTGAAAGAAGTATGGGAAAAACTGTCTCCACCAGCTTCTTGGGTGCATGATAGGGATGACCCCTTTGGGCGCAGGTGTTTGCTAGGCTATCGAAATGTGGCTGTTGAGATCTTCCTTGGAAATCTGAAGCGATAGAATCATTTTGGAACGGAATTTGAAAAGGTCTGCTCTTTATGCGATGTTTTATGCGTAGTCTGCATCAGCAAATAGCAGGCGCATAATCTGTAAAAGACTGTCTCTGTATAGGTGCATAGATCATGTGGGCGCATAGACCATGTGGGCGCATTGGCCATGTGGGCACATAACTCCCCGTTCGTGCCTATAAATAGGCCTTGAAGAGAGAGAAAGTTCATTCTCTCTTATTTCTCCTTAGAATTTTCAAAGAGTTTTTTACTTTACTCTCTTTCGAGCAATCATGTCTCCCAAGGCGGCTTCGACTCCCAAGAAGTTTATGAAGGGCAAGAAGGCTGCAGCAGCTAGTTCTCCTCCTTTGGCAGCATCTCATCTGGCTCAAGACCCCATCCTGGGTGTCACGACCCGCATCCACTGTGAGGGCACGAGCGCGTAACAACGCCCAGCCTATGCCACAGTGTCGGCGGTAGAATGCTGTTCTAGGTCACTATCTAACCATCAACTCATGCAATCGACTCCGAACGGAAGACAAGTATAAGATATCGTAACTCAATCACAGTCTAAGCACGATAAGATGACACAGAAGAAATAACTAAGAATAGAAGACAACTACTAAAATAACAACTCTCAACAATCTCAAATACTACACAAGTCTCAATCCACTATAACAAGTTTAACATAGAAAAATATATGCTAGTCTACTAAACTAAATCCCGATCACTCCTGAGTGTCAGGGCCAAAGGTAGCCATCCTGTCTCCGGGTCCATAATATGTAGGCAAGTGTCCTCAGGGCAATCATCTGTAAAATTTTCAACAGGTCCAGTCAGGACAGGAACGAGCACAATCTCATCTAAAAAACCCAAGTAAATGACAGAGAACTATACAGCAGTTATAGACAGTTGTATTGATGAAAATGGCAGTTTATATTCAGGTGATGGTAAGAAAGACAGATAAAGTGCAAGGAAAGTAAATAACTAAACAAGAGAAGAATCATAGCAATGAAGACTGTAAAAATAGAACTAGCTGAACCAGGGTAATATGATATAAAGTTCAGACAGCAATGTAGACCAGTGTAACTCCAATGTAAGTCCAGTACAAGATGAATCCAGTAAGGAACGATTCCAGTTATAGTGATCAATGATTCCAGGGTGAGTCCAGCCTATACTCTAGCAGTGTGTTTTAAAATACCGAGATCTACATGTAAACGGCTATGGGTAATCCGGCATATCACACACCTGGCCGGTTGTGAGATGGCTATCATTCCAGTATGATTCCAACAAAAGGGGTAATTCCAGAAATGGGGTATGTCCACATGTCTTACTCTAGTATTTCCCCTCCCAGCAAGCGAATCCAGAAATCCGACACAATAATTCAAGATGAGTCTAGCCAAAATATAATGATACCATTAAATGATTCCAGTAAATGATTCCAGTCGGTGATTCCAGTAATAGAAGCCAGAAATGATGATACCAGTAATAGAGGCTAGAAAATAAATGTGTGTCGTATACATGAATCCAGAAATATCCACACGTGTTGTAACAGAGAATTGCCTACAACTAACTAGAACTGAAGTACAGTAATTGACAAGTAAATAAGAGAACCATCAGACAATGTACTCGCCTGCTACTCTGAAAAGAGTAGTGTAATGTCAGATGTCTGCACCAGAGTCACAATGTCCTAAACAGAGCAATACAGGTTATAATATGCTTAAATAAGACAAATGAAGTTTATGATGGAATCTACATGATTTCTAGGCCAATCTAGGTCAAAGTCCACTCCAAGTCAACCCTGGTCAACTATCTAGGTCAAACTAGGTCAACGAGGTTAAACTTGGTCGAACTAGTCTAGGTTGGTCAAACCTAGGCTCAACCAGTCAATTCTAGGTCAACTAACTAGATACTACACAAATCACCTAGCATAGTGATACACAAGTGTATCCACCACATGCCATGGCCAACTACCTAGGCCATGGGCCAAATATACATGGCTAATGAGATCCCTGCCTCATAAACCACCACATTACACATAGGCTAGTATAACTATTATCCACATAATATATATATGTATATACACATACATGTATATACACGTAAATACACATACAAATAGATTAGAAAATATCTACCTATCTACCTATATATATATATATATATATATATATATATATATATATATATATATATATATATATATATATATATATATATATATATATATACATACATAATGTGTGTGACATGTAGGGTGAGTGACTATGTGTGACACATGAGAACAAGCACCCAACTGTTCTCAGGTGACAATGTGAGAGGTTAGTGAATGTCAGAGAATGGTTTGTGTGTCCATGTGACAATGTCTCATGTGTCATTATCAGGAACCCAGTGTGGTGTAGTGACTGTTTAGCTAACGGGGAAAAGGAACCTGTGTACAAAATCTTAGGAATGTAATGAGAAAATGACAATGTGCATATATTAGTGTAACAGTGAATAACCTAGGAATTTCAGTACAAGGACAGTTGGTAGATCAATGCAATGTGGATAGTGTGTATACCTCAGTTCTAAAATGTGTGAGTGTCACATTTTAACCAATGTATGTGAATCAAACAAGTGAATTGGCATTTGTTCCCAGTTTTATGTATCTCAGTTCAGTGTTAAAATTTATATACAATATAAAGCCTCATTCTCCTCTAAAAACTGGACTGAACAGGTGGGAATGGGGTTCAGGTTTGGCATGTGGGTGTCACAAGTTAAAATGTGTGTAAACTTCAGTTCTAAAACATGTGTAAATCTCAGTTTTAGTGAATCACATATTGAGATAACCCCATTCTCAGGTTTCAGTCCCCTACATTAAAATGAACCCAAATCGAAGTCCCCATCTACTTAATCATCAAGCCAGCATTCAAGCCTAACATCATAAAACTGAAAAATGTAACACAGTTCAGTTGAAACCTAACAAATTTGAATCCAGCAAACTGAAAACCCAATACAATATCGAAATCCATTCTCTAGTCAGTGGTTAATAGATGTTCTGTAGGAAAAAATCTGTGTGTGTGTGTGCTCATGTAGACCTGTGTAACAGGGTGATAATAGAGGGTGTGACTGGAAACAATGTGTGTGTGTGAAATTTGAGAATAACAGTTCATTGCAGGAATTCAAAACAGTTCCTATATATCTAACTTAGGAACTAAAACAAATCGAAACTAACATGCTGCAGACACTTCTTGCAATGGCAGATAACTAACAGGTATGTAGGGCAAGTAGGACAATTGGTTAAGGCATCTCTGATACAAGGTCGTATCAGTGATGTAGGCAACAGAGGAGATACAGGCACCTATGAACTAAACATATGGCCATAGTAATGTAGATACTATACATAAAATTTGAATAGTAAACAATGGAATGAACTTAGTATATCTGAACCTAATTCAAAACTGTCAAAAAACTGGAAAATGAAATCAGTTGAAACAGTGTGATTCTAACATAAATTTGAATCCAATCCCATAGCATACTCAAAAATGAAATCAACATATCAAATCAAATCGAACCAATCCTTATTCAAATCTTCAAAATCCATCCAATCCCAATTCAAATAGTTCTGACTGTGTCCTGAATTGAGATTGTTCAAACGATTCACTCGGCTCAACCCAAATCAAGGAATTAAACTCAAAGTTAAAATAAAAAATATATGCACAGACCTAGGGACGTATCATGCATATCCATGAGGCCCAATGTGTCCAGAAATTGGGACACGAAGTGTCCAAAAACACAAATTCGAACAGCCACAGAAAAACAGAAATCCATTCCTCGTGCAGCCATGTCAAGCCTTCATGGGCTCGACACAGTGCTCGAGGCACCACGTGCTCTTGCACTCGTGCCGAGGGAACACAGGGCTAGGGACTGAACACCCTACCCCGTGTCCAAGTGTCGTCGACGTGTCGATACGAGGCCTTATCAGTGAGCAATTTCCGTATGTGCAATGACAGTGCGTGACCCGTGCGAACGCGATTACTTCACGCACAGTGAACGAAAGTTTGTAAAATTTTGTGTGGGTGATGTCAGTTGGTGCCCACACGTCCCCACAAATTTTTGTGGTGTCTATTATCGTGTCGTATCCGCAAAGGCACCCGAACAGTAGGACAGCCGCACGGGCTTGTGCGCAGTGTCGTGCGTGAGTTGCGTGTCCATTTTGGACACGAAAACCAATCCGATTCATGCTCAGACATATACATATATAATCTACATATTAAGAGCTATACAAATATATAATTTTTTTTGAAAAACATTAACATTCGATCCATTGAGGCATTTCGTCGAACACCTAACATACACTATGACACGTGTCCGATACGGACACCAAACGGACACGAAATCTACCCAAATTTCAGGGACACCTAGGAGACTCCTAGATCTAGCCCTACATGCAAAGAAAACCTAAATTTAAATCAATTTAAAGGGTTTTACCTATAGGTGCAAATTGCATGAAAAAGCTCCAAATGGGGAGGTATTCTTCTTGATGGCCAAATACTCCAAATTGATCCCAAACTGAAATAGCTCTCCACCAACAGTCCATAAACTTAAATTAGGACCTAATGCAAAAGACTAGGATGAAAAAGGAGATCAAATGAATAAAATGGGAATTTTTGGAAGGGGAAAACTTACCTTTCTTTTCTCCAAGTGTTGGAATGATAAAAAAGAGGCAAGCCCTAATGAACAAGTGTTTAAATAGGGTGGAGATCCCTATGTAGCTATTCATAGGTTCAATAATTAGGGTTAGGGTTCACTAAATGGCCCATGGGCTTAAGTCATGATCAATTAAATAATTAAGCCATAAGTCATTTCATGAAACCATAAGCCATGACTTAAATCACTAAACCAAATCCCCTCATTCTAAAACTATTCTCTAATGACTAAAATAGGTTAACTCAAGTTAGACTAGGTCACCATGGCTAGGGTTAGCTTCTAAGCTAGGTCTCAACAAGTCATGTTTAACTAGAATTCACCAATTCAACAAATCACCAAATATTTCAAATAAGTCAAAATGACCAAATTATCCCTAGGCTAAAAATGATAATTAAACATCCTAATGACATGGTTAGACTCTAGGTTATGCAGTCTCTAGGGTTTCACTAGCAGCACATCAAAATCACAAGTCATGACTTAAACCAGTTTTTAAATAGTTTAAAAATTATTAAAAATCACTAAAAATCATAATGTGAATCAAATATCAATAATTAATAATTATAATTACAAAATTTCAAAATTACCCTCATCTGAAAAATTGGGTGTTATAATCCTACCCACCTTAGAAAAATTTCGTCCTCGAAATTAAGATGATCGTATCCCCACTAGGTCAAACCCCCAACAATCAAAGTCAAAGATAACATGCAACACTGTCCTACTGGTCGCGATTCCACGGTCTCGAACAGGATAGCTACACTATCTAGCAATCACAACTATATCCTGGGAGGTACTAATGGAATCACACAGAAAAGTGGGAAGGAAGAATGAGAAGGACAAACCTGCTAACCCATCACCTGCAGCGTCGGTCTCCTCGACCGCCACCGCAAAGCTCCACCCCTCTGGTGCTGAGCTACAGGTGGCCTAGCTCCCTCAAAAGGAGGTGTAAAGGGACAGTCTACCATCCTATATGAAACTGGTAAAGACAACTAGGAATTTATTATGAAGGATTACCCTTCCAAAGATGATCAAAATCGAAGGGTTAAGGCACGAGTGTCAATAGCATTGAAATCCAATAATACAATATATAAAAAAGATTTAGTCCCGGCATGATCTAAGTTGACCAATTTCAGAATATATTAAAGTTTGGGCAAGATGGAGAACGATGCCATTGAAGTCTGAGCACGAGTATCCAAGATTTGGTATCCATGTCACAATTAAATTTATTCAATTGAATACGACCCCAAATACTGGATGATAAGGAGGATGACCCGGTCGACTGATCACGATCAAAGAATTAGAATTTAAAGGATGATGCAAGGGTATAGAAATAAGGCAATTTCTTCCTTTGGATAGGGAAACTAAACATGATACCTCAGTGCTTTTTCTTTCTGAAATATGCGAAAGGCAAAACAATAAAGATTTCAAAGACGATGCTATTAAGTACAATACGTGGTTCATAGGCGATGGAAATAATTCAAAGAGAGTTGCCAAAGCTGTCGTGGATGAGACTCTAGGGCAAATTTAACTATGTCTCCCTCCACATAGAATAACATATAAAAAGCGAACCAAAGTGCAATAGGTTGATCAGACCATCATGCACCGGTCCTGATTAGATAATATGTTAGTGGGTGCCAACCCCCAATAAAATATGTCATGATCAAGCTCGAAAGAGATAAGCTTGCAAAACTGGTACTAATTTAGCAACATAAGATAGACAAAATATAAGTAAGGATAACGATGAAGGAAGTTAATAGTCCAAGATCCTTTAAACATCAAGGAGTGAGGGTGAATCAAAACAAGAAGAAAAGAATTTTCAATTTGAAGTTCATAATGAGATTCTCAAGGGTCTTCCAGGAATCTCTCAAGTAGTCCTAACTGTGATTGAGTACCTTTCCGTTAAACCCTATCGCTCAATCCTATCGCAGGCTCGCAGCAGTACAACTAAGTCGCCGTACTACCACGATATCGCACTAATGCGACTCTCGACCTGTATGGGCCACCACTAAAAATGTGTCATGACCCGCACCCACTGTGAGGGTACGAGCGCGTAACAACGCCCAGCCTACGCTGCAGTATCGGTGGTAGAACGCTGTTCTAGGTCACTATCTAACCATCAACTCACGCGATCGACTCCGAACGGAGGACAAGTATATGATATCATAATTCAATCACAGTCTAAGCACGATAAGATAACACAGAAGAAATAACTAAGAATAGAAGACAACTACTAAAATAACAACTCTCAACAATCTCAAATACTACACAAGTTTAACATAGAAAAATATATGCTGGTCTACTAAACTAAATCCCGATCACTCCTGAGTGTCGGGGCCAAAGGTAGCCATCCTGTCTCCGGGTCCATAATATATATGCAAGGGTCCTCAGGGCAATCACTGTAAAATTTTCAACCGGTCCAGTCAGGACAGGAACGGGCACAATCTCATCTAGAAAACCCAAGTAAATGACAGAGAACTATACAACAGTTATAGACAGTTGTATTGATGAAAATGGCAGTTTATATTTAGGTGATGGTAAGAAAGACAGATAAAGTGCAAGGAAAGTAAATAACTAAACAAGAGAAGAATCATAGCAATGAGGACTGTAAAAATAAAACTAGCTGAACCAGGGTAATATGATATAAAGTCCAGACAGTAATGTAGACCAGTGTAACTCTAATGTAAGTCCAGTACAAGATGAATCTAATACAAGATGAATCCAGTAAAGGACGATTCCAGTTATAGTGATCAATGATTCCAGGGTGAGTCCAGCCTATACTCTAGCAGTGTGTTTTAAAATACCGAGATCTACATGTAAATGGCTATGGATAATCCGGCATATCACACACCTGGCCGGGTGTGAGATGGCTATCATTCCAGTATGATTGCAGCAAAAGGGGTGATTCCAGAAATGGGGTATATCCACATGTCTCACCCTGGTATTTCTCCTCCCAGCAAGTGAATCCAGAAATCCGACACAATGATTCAAGATGAGTCCAGCCAAAATATAATGATACCAGTAAATGATTCCAATAAATAATTCCAGTAGGTAATTCCAGTAATAGAAGCCAGAAATGATGATACCAGTAATAGAGGCCAGAAAATAAATGTGTGTCGTATACATGAATCCAGAAATATCCACACGTGTTGTAACAGAGAATCGCATACAACTAACTAGAACTGAAGTACAGTAATTGACAAGTATATGAGAGAACTATCAGAGAATGTACTCGCCTGCTACTCTGAAAAGAGTAGCGTAATGTCAGATGTCTGCACCAGAGTCACAATGTCCTAAACAGAGCAATACATGTTATAATATGCTTAAATAAGATAAATGAAGTTTATGATGGAATCTACATGATTTCTAGGCCAATCTAGGTCAAAGTCCACTCCAAGTCAACCCTGGTCAACTATCTAGGTCAAACTAGGTCAAACGAGGTTAAACTTGGTCGAACTAGTCTAGGTTGGTCAAACCTAGGCTCAACCAGTCAATTCTAGGTCAACTAACTAGATACTACACAAATCACCTAGCATAGTGATACACAAGTGTATCCACCACATGCCATGGCCAACTACCTAGGCCATGGGCCAAATATACATGGCTAATGAGATCCCTGCCTCATAAACCACCACATTACACATAGACTAGTATAACTATTATCCACATAATATATATATGTAAATACACATACATGTATATACCCGTAAATACACATACAAATAGATTAGGATATATATATATATATATATATATATATATATATATATATATATATATATATATATATATATATACATAATGTGTGTGTCATGTAGGGCGAGTAAAAAAAAAAAAAAAAATATATATATATATATATATATATATATATATATATATATATACATAATGTGTGTGTCATGTAGGGCGAGTGACTATGTGTGACACATGAGAACAAGCACCCAACTGTTCTCAGGTGACAATGTGGGAGGTTAGTGAATGTCAGAGAATGGTTTGTGTGTCCATGTGACAATGTCTCATGTGTCATTATCAGGAACCCAGTGTGGTGTAGTGATTGTTTAGCTAACAGGGAAAAGGAACCTGTGTACAAAATCTTAGAAAGGTAATGAGAAAATGACAATGTGCATATATTAGTGTAACAATGAATAACCTAGGAATTTTAGTACAAGGACAGTTGGTAAATCAATGCAATGTGGATAGTGTGTATACCTCAGTTCTAAAATGTGTGAGTGTCACATTTGAACCAATGTGTGTGAATCAAACAAGTGAATTGGCATTTGTTCCCAGTTTTATGCATCTCAGTTCAGTGTTAACATTTATATACAATATAAAGCCTCATTCTCCTCTAAAAACTGGACTGAACAGGTGGGAATGGGGTTCAGGTTTGGCATGTGGGTGTCACAAGTTAAAATGTGTGTAAACTTCAGTTCTAAAACATGTGTAAATATCAGTTTTAGTGAATCACATATTGAGATAACCCCATTCTCAGGTTTCAGTCCCCTACATTAAAATGAACCCAAATCGAAGTCTCCATCTACTTAATCATCAAGCCAGCATTCAAGCCTAACATCATAAAACTAAAAAATGTAACACAGTTCAGTTGAAACCTAACAAATTTGAATCCAGCAAACTGAAAACCCAATACAATATCAAAATCCATTCTCTAGTCAGTGGTTAATAGATGTTCTGTAGGAAAAAAATCTGTGTGTGTGTGTGCTCATGTAGACCTGTGTAACAGGGTGATAATAGAGGGTGTGACTGGAAACAATGTGTGTGTGTGAAATCTGAGAATAACAGTTCATTGCAGGAATTCAAAACAGTTCCTATATATCTAACTTAGGAACTAAAACAAATCAAAACTAACATGCTGCAGGCACTTCTTGTAATGGCAGATAACTAACAGGTATGTAGGGCAAGTAGGACAATTGGTTAAGGCATCTCTGATACAAGGTCGTATCAGTGATGTAGGCAACAGAGGAGATACAGGCACCTATGAACTAAACATATGGCCATAGTAATGTAGATACTATACATAAAATTTGAATAGTAAACAATGGAATGAACTTAGTACATCTGAACCTAATTCAAAACTGTCAAAAAACTGGAAAATGAAATCAGTTGAAACAGTGTGATTCTAACATAAATTTGAATCCAATCCCATAGCATACTCAAAAATGAAATCAACATATCAAATCAAATCGAACCAATCCTTATTCAAATCTTCAAAATCTATCCAATCCCAATTCAAATAGTTCTGACTGTGTCCTGAATTGAGATTGTTCAAACGATTCACTCGGCTCAACCCAAATCAAGGAATTAAACTCAAAATTAAAATAAAAAAATATATGCACAGACCTAGGGACGTATCATGCATATCCATGAGGCCCAATGTGTCCAGAAATTGGGACACGAAGTGTCCAAAAACACAAATTCGAACAGCCGCAGAAAAACAGAAATCCATTCCTCGTGCAGCCATGTCAAGCTAGGGGTGTAAAATGGACAAAGTAGTCCGTTGTCCGTACGTGTCCGGCTCGATAAATGGTTCGACCGCGGGCCGTCCGATTGATTAACGAACAAAACTTGGACATATTTTTTGGTCCGTTTAAAAATAGGACACGGACACGGTCCTATCCATGTCCGGTCCGAATTTGTTCGCGGACCGTCCGGTAGTGGAAACTCCTTTTGGTTTTGCATCAATTATGTCATATCATTTTGGTATTGCATCAATTTGTTATTGTCCGGTCTCGATTTTCATTAACCATTTACTATTGTTTGTTGTATTCTATAACCTTCCATTATATTTTCTTTCAACTTGATTTTTTTAGCAACTATCAAGTAATCTTGATAAAATAACAGCTTTTGATAATATATTTAATTTGTCCGCGGACCGTCCGATTGAATTAACGAACAGTGGTTGTCCGTGTCCGTCCGGCCCGAATTCGAACAGTGGACTGTCCGTGTCCGTCCGTCCGAACTCATTTTTATTTTCGGACCGAACACGGACAGTGGACTGTCCGTGTCCGTCCGACCCGTTTACACCCCTATGTCAAGCCTTCGTGGGCTCGACACAGTGCTCGAGGCACCACGTGCTCTTGCACTCATATCGAGGGAACATAGGGCTAGGGACTGAACACCCTGTCCCGTGTCCAAGTGCCGTCGACGTGTCGATACGAGGCCTTATCAGTGAGCAATTTTTGTATGTGCAATGACAGTGCGTGACCCGTGCGAACGCGATTACTTCACGCACAGTGAAAGAAAGTTCGTAAAATTTTGTGTGGGTGATGTCAGTGGGTGCCCACACGTCCCCACAAATTTTTGTGGTGTCTATTATCGTGTCGTGTCCGCAAAGGCACCCGAACAGCAGGACAGCCGCACGGGCTTGTGCGCAGTGTCGTGCACGAGTTGCGTGTCCATTTTGGACACAAAAACCAACCCGATTCATGCTCAGACATATACATATATAATCTACATATTAAGAGCTATCCAAATATATAATTTGTTTTGAAAAATATTAACATTCAATCTATTGAGGCATTTCGTCGAACACCTAACATACACTATGATACGTGTCCGATACGGACACCAAACGGACACGAAATCCACCCAAATTTTAGGGACACCTAGGGGACTCCTTGATCTAGCCCTCCATGCAAAGAAAACCGAAATTTAAATTAATTTAAAGGGTTTTACCTATAGGTGCAAATTGCATGAAAAGCTCCAAATGGGGGGTGTTCTTCTTGATGGCCAAATACTCCAAATTGATCCCAAACTGAAATAGCTCTCCACCAACAGTCCATAAACTTAAATTAGGACCCAATGCAAAAGACTAGAATGAAAAAGGAGATCAAATGAATAAAATAGGAATTTTTGGAAGGGAAAAACTTACCTTCTTTTTCTCCAAGTGTTGGAATAATTAAAAAAGAGGCAAGCCCTAATGAACAAGTGTTTAAATAGGGTGGGGATCCCTATGTGGCTGTTCATAGGTCCAATAATTAGGGTTAGGGTTCACTAAATGGCCCATGGGCTTAAGTCATGATCAATTAAATAATTAAGCCATAGGTCATTTCATGAAACCATAAGCCATGACTTAAATCACTAAACCAAATCCCCTCATTCTAAAACTATTCTCTAATGACTAAAATAGGTTAACTCAAGTTAGACTAGGGTCACCATGGCTAGGGTTAGCTTCTAAGCTAGGTCTCAACAAGTCATGGTCAACTAGAATTCACCAATTCAACAAATCACCAAATAATTCAAATAAGTCAAAATAACCAAATTACCCCTAGGCTAAAAATGATAATTAAACATCCTAATGACATGGTTAGGCTCTAGATCATGCAGTCTCTAGGCTTTTACTAGCAGCACATTAAAATTACAAGTCAAGACTTAAACCAGTTTTTAAATAGTTTAAAAATTATTAAAAATCACTAAAAATTATAATGTGAATCAAATATCAATAATTAATAATTATAATTACAAAATTTTAAAATTACCCTCATCTGGAAAACTGGGTGTTATACTGGGTGAGGTGATGTCTCATAAAGTGAAGTTTCGAGCGTTAATTTGTGACGTTCGAACTTTTCTCTGCTTGGGCGCTTAACCATCGATATGCGCCCAAAGCAAACACTTCTTTTTGTGTGCAGTCTTACGTGCTCACAGATGCATGCGTCCACGGAGTTTTTTTGTGTTATGCGCCTATGCACTTGGTTGTGTCATGCGCCCACACAGAACATGTTCTCATGCGTCCACACAGAACTTATGCTTATGCGCCCACAGGCCCTTTGGGTGCATAACATCAGGGTGTATAGAATTTCTTAGTAGTTAGTTCTTTTTTTGTAGATTCTAAGTCTGACTTTTTCTTATTTCTTCGTAGTTGACATGATTATCCCGGCTCTTGGTGGAATTTCTCTTGGCTCTGTCCGCCATGCTCTGGATTCAAGCTTCGTCACCGCAATGGTAAAAACTGCTAAGATGAAGATCAGCCATGACCATCTTTCGATGCGGGTGATCGCTATGCATGAACAAGACAAAATGTTTTTGAAGTAGATGATGAATGATGAGAAGAAGTTCATACTCGGAGGGGGGCAGAGCTTCAAGAGACCGTACTTCTTGTTTGGTGACAGCTTGGGATTTGAGGATGAAGAGACAATATGTCTAGAAGACCCTTTGGTGGTCAGGTTAAATAACCAAAGGATATGGTTACCATCGATGAAGCGCCAATACCCTCTATTAGCGTTTTCTGATCTAGATGTGCGGAGGAAAATGAAATGGGACCTGACCCCTGAACTACATGGGGTCATTTTTGGCAGGATCTAATTCAACTCTGGGGACTGGAAGAATGACACTTTCAAGTGTGTTAAGGGCTCCACGTCCTACTCCACGAGGGGGCTGTATCCTGGGGCCATGATAAACGATGTCCCGATTGATCTTCACCCTTACGCTGCTGAGACTCTATCCAACCTGATGTTGTCAAAAAAAGAGTCGTATTCGAAAGGGAAACTGCGGATGGAAGGTTGGAGATACTTTGTCCCATTTTGGAATGATCTTACTGAATGGGTGCTCTCGACTTATGAGGTCACCCAAAAAGCTACCGACCTTTTTTATGCCGTTAGAGCCCTCCAATATGGCATAAAGGTTAATTGGCCTATGTTTATCTCGTTAGTGGAGTTGTACAATTATCATACATGTACCTTCTTTACTCCAGATGGGGAGATAGGTTTGGCTCTTCATGAGATGCAGACGATATCAAAACTTCCCTAGGGGACCGAGCCATATGAAGAATACATCCCCTGTGATGAGGAGCTCTTGGATTTGGAGAGAAAGAACTCCGAGATGATGGAGGTGTACAAAGAGTTACTCTGTCACCTCTTTATTTGTCACTAGGTCACAAAGAAGGGTAAGACTGAGGGGTCCCTTCCCCATACGAAAGCTTGGACCAACTACATCTTCATTAGAGAAGAAGGAGACGGCCCAGTCTCTTTCTCGACTCGCAAGCCCTCGACGAAATCTGAGATAGAGCAACTGATGATAGATCACGGGGAAATAGACGTTGAAGAGAGTATGATCCCGGGGCAACTTCTCGATTTATCATTTCTTTAGGAAGGCTAAGTTTAAATTGTCGAAAACGCCTGTACTAGCCGCCTTTCTGATGACATGGCTCCGCGATTGTGTAGTCCCTAGTGGTTCATGGTCTATTGAAAGGATAAGCCGGGATATGATACTTCCAGCTATAAAGCTGGCATTTGGATGCCAGCTTGCCCTGCTTCCTGTTATGGTCTACGCCATCCAACAAGGCTTGCGACACTTTATTATTAACGCGGTGACACCCGATGGTAGAAAGGCTTTTGTGAGAACAAAATTTCCATTTCATTACCTAATGGGATGGCTGGTGCTATACTGTCCTAGATTAATGAATGCCGGGCTGATGGCAGACTCTTTGGCGGGAGATGCCTTTCTTCGAAGATTCAAAGTTGCAGACTGGGCCGTCGCGGGGGTGCCTGTTTGCAGGAAGGCTTTGGGTTTCTTGTAGAATTATGAATTCTTTAATGTGTCGCCTCCATCTGGTAGTGGCCGTGTAGGAGACACTTTAGTAGATGAAGGAGCACTCACTACTAGCCTTCATATTGGGGGGTTCCGTTGGCTCCAGTCCATCAGGCCTTTCCATCTGGTGCTCAGGAATAGGAACCACACTTTCCTTGAACCTTATCTGCCGAGTCGCTTTACACGACAGTTAGGCTACAACCAACTTCTTTTAGGAAACTCCAGCCCTCATTTACAGTCGATAGGAAGCCTGATTGACGGAGCACGTGCATGGGGCTACTACAATGCTGGATGTACTAAGGCAATTTTTACCTTGCCAGAAGATAAGCCTGAAACCCATATACTTTTTGCTGCTGCCAAGTTCTATATTTAGGTCAATACCCTTCATTCTCGGTATGACCGTGAGCATAGTTTAATATCGGGGACTAGGCTTGCCCCCACTCTTGCCGATATAGGACGAGTACGCGCAATGGGGGTCACAGAAGGGAAGGTACCGCCCCTTCAGCTGAGCCGGCTGCAGCGCCACAACAGAAAGTCGCTCTTGAGGAGCCTGTTATTACAACACCTCAGAGAGAGGATACTGAAGAATCTCTTCTTGATAGTCCTCACAAGAGGAAAGCTTCCACTGAGCTGGCTCAACGGTCCAAAAAGAAGAAGGTTGTTGTCTCCAGAGGGAGAAAGGTCATAGATGTGAGCGCCGGCTCGCCTCCTCCAAGAAGATCTTTCCGGCAGACCGGGAGAGGTGGAACGGTTTTGCAGGCCTTTAGCATTCGGGAGGTAGATCCCTTCCTAGACTCCATAGCCGTTTTGGTCAAACCGTTAGAAGCTTTCTCACCATTACGTTTGTCCTTTGCACAGGATGTTGAAGTCACGGCCACAGCAGGAGCTTCTTCATCTGAAGAGGTGGGCATAACAACGGTGTCCCCGGCTCGTCCTCAACCGATGGATAAAGATGGGTCTTCTTCCGTTGTAAGGTTTGAGAAAAGGGATGATCAGGGCGAAGGCCCAGCCCATGATGGCGATCAGAAAACCATTCCCTCGTATGGCATTTCTTTGGAGGATATGTCTGCGATAGGAGCTATGATGAAAGATTTGGATGAAAATCAAGTCCAATCAGCTCGTCCTCAACCGATGGATAAAGATGGTTATCTTTTGATTCGATATTAACAACGAAAGGAAAACAGAATATACGAAACAATTCTCTTTATTGATATTCGAAACTGAGATTACAATGGCTTCCGATAGCCTAACAATATATGCCAGATTGGCTACGACACTCAGGTTCTCTAAGGATTTTACCGTTCCATACATCATGCCTTCTATATCTCGGCCGCATCAATCCAGCTGCGTAGTCCGAGCGTCAATGCGATAGCACGCTTCAATGCGCTTCAGCATTCCAAGCCTTAACACGTTCAAGCAACGCTTCGCCGCGAGCAATCCATTCCCTGCACCCTGCATGAAGCTGGTGGGGGATCAGTACGTTCGTCCTCGCATGTACTGAATCAAAGATCATCTTTCCAAACCGATATTTTAATCTTTATGTTGAATCATGCAACTTAGCTTATGATCTTGTTATGTTCTCCTTAGGATCAATTTCATGGCATCTTCGAAAAATGTAAAGCATGTTAGCATAGCATCATATTATCGAATTGAATGTACAAGCAAGCAAGCAATCTCGTGTTTGATTCGTGGTGCGACTTACCAAGTCGACGCACTCGCCCTTGCGTCCCTTGCACTGACGCAAGGTGAATACGCCCCATTTCTTCCCTGTCATGTTATAAGTGCATCTCTAAGTAGGATCTTATACGCGGGACGCATTCGTGCCTACACTTTCAACCCATCGTTCCTTAACTATATGAGGGCCGTTGGCGTATCCGCGCTGGAATGGACTAAAGGAGTTCCTTTCTTTTCTCTCCTTCTTTTCTCTCTATTTGGTTAGGCTGCGCGGCATTTCACGGGTTGGGTCACAATCCCAAAACAACCGAAACGTTCCCGCTGCATACCATCATTTGCGACTTTTCCCATCTAGTTTGATGTGCACCTACAAAGATTATTCGAATCCCTCCGCGGCCAATCGGTTCCGGGGCGCATCCAGTATCTATCCGATTGGGGGAAACACCCGTGCACGGGCGGTATCACATTTTATCTCGAGCCCATTCCAATCGACCATGCAACGCCCTATCATTCAAGTATCAATTTCAAACAACCAAACATAGTCTTGAGTCCGAGACTCAGACTTATCGTCTCGCATCTCTTTCGTTAACTTTCTATGTTCTTACGTTTCTTGCTTCGTTTTAATGTTTCAATGGCATCGTGCCTCAACTCAATGCTCGTCAACCGAACGACCCGAAGGTCTTGAACACCTTTCGAGGCACCATGTCATATCCGACAGTTCCGCCACATTCATACCGCAACTGTATTCTCTCGCAACGAAGCCATCTTTTATTATCCCGTGCACGTAGGCACGTTCCGACCATATTCCCATGTTCTATAACTTAGCATTCAAGGTTCGGGGCTTGCGCGCTAGGGCGCTCGCCTATTGTCTTTCAATGTTCTAGCCGTCTAACTCGTGCATCAAAGGCACGGTATGGTTCGTGCACTAAGGCACTCGCCGATTACAGTTATCCCATATTCTTACGGCTTGCGCTCCGAGGCGCTCGCCTTTGCGATATCCAATGTTCCATAGCGACTCGTGCATAGGATGCACGTATCATTTTAATTGTTCTAACTTAGTGTTCGACTCACACTATAATTTTATCTCCGATCGGCCACGCCCGTGGCGTCGATAGGTTAACTTTAGCATACAATGATATATTTGACTTATCGAATGAAGGAATAAAAAGAAGTCAATCCTCCCACCTTGAGTCGATACGCCTTCGTCGTTTCGCCGAGCCGATGCGGCTCGATTCCCTAACTTTGTTGCACGACCACTCTCCTGACTTAGCCATTTGAGCACTTCGTGCTTCGTTGAGTTATACGCCCAATTCGCCTTAGCATGCCCTAAGTCTTAGCCCGTCGTAAGGCGACGATTTGATTTCGCGGACCCCTTACTAAATATTGCAAAAGATCGACCTCTAATATTTTCCCGTCAAAGTATGACCTGCACACGAAACCAACTAAAATCAATACTTGCTTCGATTCGGACTTGCGCCTTGGTCGATTCGATTTCTTAGAATCAAACGAGCCGATTCAATGCACTCATCCTTCGGGACAACGCGGCGCTTCGCATCAATTCACTCGATGCATTCTTAGGGACAAGGCAACTCTTCGCATCGACATAGTCCGATGCATTTCTCGGGTCGACGTAACTCTTCGCATCGACTTAGTTCGATGCGTTGCTCGTGACAACTTAACTCTCGTATCGTTTTGCATCGATACATTCCTTTGGTTCAACGCGACTCGCTGAGTCAACGTTTCAGCGTAATGCACCGTGCGGAGCGGGGCATTACAAAACCTGCCTCACTGCATTAACTAACACCATGCAAGCCTTGTCTTCTGTGGTCCTGGAGATCAACGATAAGCTGACGCCCAATGCTCCTTCTCCAGCCAATCAAGATCTAGGAACAAATGGGGAGTCCAACGCACCTCGTCATGCGCCACCCCCTGTTGTGAACCAATCACTGCCACGATTATCTGGCCAACCAGTATCCGGCCCGCCAATATTGGATGACATGCAACAGGCCCTCAAGGAGTTGTACGCTTGCTTCAACGCTAAGGAAAAGCAAGAATCGCTTCGAAAGCTGGGAATTCGGCAACCATATCCCCCTGAGTGGGACAACGTACTGTACCCTCCAAATTATAAACCATAGAATTTTGTACCATTCGAGGGGAAAGAGTCTCCCCGTCGATATCTGAGGTACTTTGCCTCTGTAACGGGGCATTTGCCGAAGAACGATGCCTTGCTCACAAATCTGTTCATTGGGGCATTGTAGGGGGTAGCATATGAGTGGTTTTGCAGCCTCCTCGACAACTGCATCTCGTTATTTGACGATTATAAGCATATATTTCTCTCTCGGTTCTACGAAGGAGGAATGGACATGACGATGTCCACTCTCATGGACATCGTCCAGAAGGAAAAGGAGCCTGTACGCGCTTACACCGAACGCTTCCGCCAGGCGGCCTTGAGGCTACCACCGGGTGTCCCCGAACCTATGCTTATGGACTAGTGTCGCAAGAATATGCTTTCTACGATCAAACTCTGGTACAATGCTCTATGCAAAGAATGGATGCCTTTAATTACCGGTACGGGATGGCCAAAAGGAAAGCCCGGGACGCACAATTGCTGGGACTAAATTTCTCCACACACGAAGAAAAAAGGAAACACTCATCTAGCAACAACCCTATCAACAAAGACGAAAAAGACAAACAATCCATGACCGTCAACATATCCAAGGGTTCAGCGTCTGTGAACCAGAAGTCGACAGAAGCGCCGAAACTGAAGGAAAACTATTCCTTCAATGATGAAGATGTACTGGAGCTCTTCAACGTGCTGATGACGGGAGAAAAGCTTCAACTTCCACCTCCCAAGCATCCTGACGAAGTAGAAAAAATGGATAGTTTGAAGTACTGTCACGATCATCAGTACGTCCACCACTCAACACGTTACTGCTACATATTAAAGAAGTAGATTCAATAGCTCATTGATGCCAAGGTCCTCTCACTTGACTATGAGGAAAAGATGGTCACCGTGGTGACCCTCCAATTCGACAGCTTCCCGAAGACGGCAGCCCAAGACGGTGTCGTCCCCATTCCTAAGACAACGATGGAAGTAGTCAATCTTCCACCAGCCCATGACAATGCTCAGGGCCTCATCCCGTTGACGCCGCCACGAGGCAAAGTTATATGGGTCCAACCTGATCTTGCCCCATACATAATGCTGTCCACCGCATGCTCTGTCAAGGGAAAGAAACTAAGTCATATCGTACGGTTTCTGCCTCGACCGACGATGTCCAGGTTACCATTCGATAGGCTCACCAGCGAGAAGACAACCAAACCCTAGAAGAGGAGGCACCTTCGCCTGCTATTGTCATTGCACCTGATGCTTCAGAAACATGTCTGTCTCAACCTTCTGCAACAGATAAGCAGAAGCAGAAGGAGGTTCTTTTTGACAGACCGCTGATCAAACCCTACAACTTCGACATATTGGCACAACTTGCCAATACTCCAGCTAGTTTGTCACTCTTTGAGCTCCTCCGTTTTCTAAAAAGACTCGAGACGCCCTCAGCAAGGAATTACAGAATGCTGAATCATTCCGTACCCAGGTTCAACCGTACAAGGAGGATCCTGCCGCTTGCCCATATTGCCACAGTGTGGTTGAGACGATTCCAAACATCACTTTCACTCAGCAGGACATGTTTTTGAAGAATAATCGGCACAATAGACCGCTGTAGTATACAAGGTATATTGGGGCCATTAAGGTCGATCGCATCCACATCGACCCCGGTCCTCATCAATGAAGAGTCAGGGGACTACATATGCGCCAATACTGAGGCAAATTTTTAAATGATGTAATCCCTTGGGATAAAATTACGTATTTTATTAATAGAAAGTTATCTTTGAATTACTCTTGTGGACACTGGAATGCTATATATTTCTTAGATAATACTCTATACATGGTACAAACACAAGTGACAACCTCTAATCTTGCAAGCTGAGTTGTCCCATCCCTTGACGCTTACTTCGTGGTTCCAGCAAGAAAGAAAGACGAGGAACCCATCATCTTCGGTCAGGTAGAATATCCCCAAAGACTCACTTTCGTTGATCCTGAACCAGATGACAGCAAGATGCAACTCTACCATTATACTAATCAAGCCAAATACCTTATCCAGAAGATGGGTTATGACTTGACTAGTGGTAAGGGTCTAAATTATGGTAAAGGCCGACGCCTCCCTTTACGACTTCGTTCCCCAAAGGAAAAGTCTCAAGATTACTACCACCATACTCGCCGGGGGTTAGGTTATGTTACACCTACTACAACTTCGAAGAGTTCAGAATTGGAGGTCATGATGCATTCTCACTCCTTCGATTCCTCAGCCTGGGACTCCGATGCCAGTATCGGTCAGGCCTTCAAGAAGATATTGTTTGCCAATGTGGTCTCTACGGACCCCCAGTAGAGAAAGACTAGACGCTAGAATTCTTCAAAGAAGAACCCTTGGCTCAACGCCTAGGATCCCAATATTTGTGGCACTTTGGACAGCGAGAACCTCCCACTGAAGATGAGGTCATTCAGATCGACCTAGGAGATAAGGCTTCACCGAAACCCATCTTCATTAGCAAAATCCTGACTGGAGAAGATGAAGAATCTCTGATACAAATTACCTGAGAGTACATCGATGTCTTCGCCTGGAGCAACGAAGATATGCCGGGCTTAGACCCACAAGTCGCAGTACACTGGCTTAACTTCTGCCTAATGCTAAACCTGTTAAACAACAACAACATTGCTTTCGTCCCAATATCATGGATGCTATCGAGAAAGAAGTGGACAAAATCATAGACAGTGGCTTCATTCACGAGGAGCAATATACAAATTGGATGGCCAACATCGTTTCCGTCACCAAGAAGAATGGGAAGATTCAAATCTGCATAGACTTCAAGGATCTCAACTCGGCCTGTCCAAAAGACGAGTTTCCCCTTCCGATCACTAACGTAATGATCGACAATACTTGTGGCTTCGAACGTATGTCCTTTATGGACGAGTTTTTGGGCTACAACCAGATTAAGATATTTCTTGAAGACAAAAAACATACATTATTTTGAACTCTAAAAGGAATCTAATGCTACATAGTGATGCCTTTCGGTTTAAAAAATGCTGGGGCAACATATCAGCGGGCTATGAGCATCATTTTTCTTAAACATATTCGAAAAATGGTAGAATGTTATGTTGATGACAATGCCGTTAAAAGTCGAAGGAAGGGCAACCATCTAGTTGACTTGAGGACGTTGTTCAACTTAATACGAACACATCGGCTAAAGATGAAATCAACCAAGTCTTTCCTATGGGTTTCTAGCGACAAGTTCCTAGGCTTCATCGTCAAGGCCAAGGGTATTCATATTGACCCTGAAAAGACTAAGGCGATCCTGGACATGGCTCCCCTGATGAACCTCCGTAAGCTTCGAGGCCTACAAGGGTGCTTGGTATACATAAGAAGATTCATAAAAAATCTCTCTAGATGATGCCAACTCTTCACCAAGCTAATGAGGAAGGGGGTTTCTTATGTTTGTATTAAAGAATGCCAGCGGGCGTTCGACGACATCAAGAAATATCTCACCAGTTCCCCAGTTCTGGTAGCACCGATCGTGGGAAGGAAATTTCTACCATACGTCCGAGCCATGGACCATTCTCTTAGTACTTTGCTAGCCCAGAGAAACAACGAAGGCCACGAGCAGGCAATCTTCTATCTGAGTAGGACCATGATTGGTGCTGAACATCGGTACAATCCTGTTGAGAATGAGTGTCTTGCTTTAGTCTTTGCCATCCAAAAGACACGCCATTATGTAGCCGGACAGACGATTCACATCATCTCTAGAGTTAAACCGTCAGAGTCCTTATGACTAATCTAGGGGCACTAAACTCGCGGTTAGCCAAATAGGTGATCTTGCTAACGCCTTACGATATGGTATTCATTCCAAGGAAGGCGGTCAAGGGGCAAGCGTTGGCTGACTTCTTGGCCGCACATCCTGTACCGAAAATATTAAAACTCTATGACATTATTTCTGACGAAGTCCTGGAGTCCAATGCGGTCACAGACAATCCCGTCTGGCGAATGTTCTTTGATGGTGCCTCAAGAACTGGCCCCAAAGGCAAAATTATTATAGGTTTAGGATTAGTCCTCATCATTCCTGACAGTCTAGTCATCCATCGTGCATATTCTCTTATAGAATCATGCACCAATAATGTTGCTGAATACAACACTCTTATCATTGGGCTCCATCTCGTAAAACAGTTGGGGGTCGACTACCTTGAAGCCTATGGCGACTCGAAACTGATAATCAATCAGTTTCGAGGCCAACACGGGGTTCGACATGAAGACATGGTTCCCTACCATCAGACGATAATCGATATCATCTCCACCTTTACAGGGTTCTTTATAGAACATATACCTCGATTGCAAAACCTGGAGGCCGATGCCCTCGTCGATCTCGCTGCTTCTCTGACAACTCCTGTCGGTACCCAACACTCCGTCACCATGATAGGTCGAGAGATGGTTTGCCCAAATAACAATCTACATACGTGTCTAAGCTACTCAGTGCACACAGACACTAATGTTGACATTCGAGATTGGAGATTCCCGTTCGTAGACTATGTGGTCTACGGAATCCTACCCGTGGATCCGAAGGAAGCCACTTCTATCAAGAGGCACTCGCTCCGATTCTACTATGACATAGCTACAAAATAATGTATCGTCGTTCATATGATGGACTCCTCCTTCGATGCTTATCTAATGCTGAAGTATAAGAGGCACTTCGGGAAGCACACGATGGTACCTGCGGAGCTCACAAGCTTGGTCCCAAGTTGCTGGACCGACTGCATCACATGGGCTACTACTAGCTTACCATGATGGCAGACACAGTTGATTATGCTAAGAAGTGTCGGGTATGTCAGTTGAATGCTGACTTCATCTACTAACCTTTTGAGTTCCTACACCCCACTGCGGTCGACTGGCCATTTGAAGCATCAGGAATGGATATCATCAGGCCAATTAGCCCTTCATCCTCTAAAGAACATCGGTTCATCCTTGCCATTACCGACTACTTTTCCAAGTGGGCGGAGGCAATACCATTGATTAGCTTGGTCAAGCATCACGTTATCTACAACTTCGAAGTGCCGTGAAGGATAATTTATGACTATGGCCTCCAGTTCATGAGCCATACGTTCCATCAATTTTATGATAAAAATTGGATACAGAATGTAGCATCGACGACCTACAACCCTGCGGCAAATGGGCTAGCCGAAGCATTCAACAAGACATCCTTAAGTTACTCAAGAAGGTCGTATCTTCTAATAAGCGCGACTGGAATAAAAAACTCGACGAATGTCTATGGGCATACCGTACGACTGTTCGAAAACCCACTGGCAATATGCCGTTCTCTCTCGTCTATGTGAGCGAGGCGGTACTCCCTCTGGAGATCCAGATTTTGTCTCTATGGGTGGCTGTCACCAACCAACTGACAGACGACGACAATCAATGCCGTCGACTACAAGAGTTGGAAGCATATGATGAAAATCGTCTACTAGCCCAGCAACGTATTGACCTGTATCAAGCTCGAATTTTCGAAGCCTTCAACAAAAAGGTCAAGGAAAGGACATTCCAAGTGGGTGAATTGGTCTTATCAGTTCAAAGATCGATGGTCATGACTCACAAAATACCAGGCAAGTTCGAGCCCAAATAGGAAGGAATATTTGTTATAGAGACAGTCTATTCTAATGGTGTGTACCGGCTGGCCAAACCCAACGACGATCTGTTGATGATGCCAATCAATGGCAAGTTTTTGAAGTAGTACTATGTCTGAAATATGTCAACATGAAGCTAAGGGTCAGTTCATAGCTAAGGATTGCAACTTTAGGATGTAGCCCTCGAAAGTCATTCAACGTTCCTTCATATCCTTCTACTATGGGATATATATACTGGTAGTCTGGGTCTCATACATAAATGCAGTAAACCTCTCTTTCATGGTCTACTTCAGCACCATCTTCAATATCCCTGATAACAGGTTTTAGAACTCCGTAGAATATCTCATAAATTGCTATATCATACCAGTCTTGTAACCCCTATTTTTTATTTTTTTATATTTTATTTTATTGTGTTTGAAAGTAATTTATTTTTGAAACTTTGTAAAAGATATTTACTATTTTTTTTGTATTTCAAAATGTAGTTTATATTTAACAGTTTGAAAGTACTATTTAGTTTTAATAAATATTTGTTCTTGAAATTTTATTATTGGAATTATAAAGTTATTTATTATTATGTTTGGATTTTCAAAAAAATATTGGTTTCGAAAATAGTTTGAAAATCATGATTATTTTTGGAGCAATAAAAAGATTTAGTAACTTATTTTGAATAAGATTTAGATTTATAAAATATATTTCACCTTATTTGATAACATCAAACATTATTTAAAATACTTATGGTGACTAATTATGGCATTAAGAATTATCTAATCTAGATTTGAAATATTATTTGATTTAATGGTTTATCTATTATATGATTTAAATTGTTTTGATAACCATTAAATTTATCTTAAAGTTATTATGTTGAATTTGATTTGGATTTAGATTTGGATTTGAATTCATATGATTTAGATTTAAATAATTTATTTGATTTAAATTTATGGAGAGACTTGTCCATTAGAAATTCTAATCCTATTTGAATCATATCTAGTATTATATAGATTATTTCTTATTTGAACTAATCATATTCCTATCCAAATTAGTTGGTAATCCTAATCATATCTTTATTGATTGAGTTCTAATCATATCCTAATTCACTAATTGCTTTCCATTATCTATATATTGAACCTATAAAATAAAATCATCTCTCATACCTTCTTTTCCAAAATTTCTCCCTTTTTTCGTCATAATTACCCCAAATTCGTCATAAATTCAACCTTCCTTTTTAAATGTTTTACCAACTTCGAAGGGCCATAACTTCCAACTCCGGACTCCGTTTGACCTCCACTTTTTTTGTTGAAACCGTCTCGAGGTATATTTTCTGAATATAAAATTTATTTTCAAATAATTTTAACCTAATTTTCTGGAAAATTCGTGGAGTGTCAGTTGTCCGAAATTTGATACGTTTCGGTGTTTTCGAGATTTCGGGAGAACCAGGAATCGAAATCACGATCCGTTTGAAGTTTCGGAACGATGATGAGAAAGTACACATCATATATTTTTCTCAACAATTTTCCAAAATATTTTATTTTTTGTTTTTATTTTAGAGGCCCGTCTCATCATCTAAAATCATCTTGCGTAGCTTTAACTTCTGAGACTATTTATGTGCCGACATGACAATATCGAGCCAGTCAGCTTCAAATCAAATCGAGGCAAGTATCACTATGACCTATGTTTCCTTTATTTTATACTGCATGTTTCATGTCGTCTTTTCACTATTACTCCCTTATGGTTCATGATTGTTGTCGTTCATGATTACTATTGTGCACGAGAGTTAGAATCGGTTGGATATACATACATGTTCATGCCTTACTCATTGTTTTCTATTGTTTACAATTTATCGTGTTGCTAATATTTATCGTAATGGACATGTATTATGAGTGAGTCGGGCGGGGGAATATAACAAGTAATTATGTGGTCAACGAATTGAATACAGACCCCCTATACATTGATTGTATAATATCAGTCATGCACCACACGTATGACTGACGGATATCCCAAGCCGTCTACATGCTGAAAGTTGGTATTCTAAAACAAACAGTACACGTGACTTAATTATTGTTGCTCTATTGTCTATTGTTCTTGTTTCGTCAAGTCTACCTTCGTATTGTCATCATGTCTTAGTGGTATGTCAAGTCTACCTTTATGTTGTTATCATGTCTCAAAGGTACTTTCTTATCATATAATGTCATGCCTATACTTATCTTCAGTTAAATTCCTTTTATCGTTCCTTCATGCTTGTATATTATATTGTGTAATGTAGTGTTATGGTGATCTTGCTCCAATCCTGACTGGATAACTATTTTTCAGTTGACAGATTCTTGATGACTATTCTCGATGACTTGCTCTCTTGCTTTGGGTTCCTTTGGGTGGAGTTAGAGCTATCTTGGAGGCCAACCATAGATTCTAGATAGAATAGTCACATGCAGCGGGTTTGTATCTGTATGCAAATTTGAATGTATTATTAGAATTGTAATTAAAATAATTATTGTGAATGAGCAAAATAGGGATATTTATTGTATTTGAGATTTATATTGAGCCCAGACAGCGTACTACCGCCGATGCTGCGGCGTAGGCTGGACTTGGCCACGTATTCGTATCCCGAAAAGCGGGAACGGGTCGTGACAAGTTTTTATGGTGGCCCATGCAGGTCCATTTTCGTAAAATTATGCGAACTTGTGGTTGTACCTATATTAGTCGTACTACTGCAAGCCTGTAATTAGGATGCTAATTCACAATTAGGTTGATTTGATTTTTAAAAAAATGACTAGGCCTAGGACTAGGTATACCGTGGGTAACCCATATAATTATTTTCGAAGTCCTCCATGGCCGAGTGAGGGAGGTCACGACCACCGGATTTCTTCTCTCTGCAAGAGACCGTGTTAAAATCTCCAATGCAAAGCCATGGCAAATCGTCGTGAGGAAGGGAGGGGCCTGACAGAAGCTCCCAAAGAATTTTACGTTCCGGGATACTGCAGCTACCATGGATGGCCGACAGGAGAATGCGGGACTTGAAGACGGGGTGCTCAACCAAACAGGAGAGGGCTTGGGGGGAGTCATTGATAATGCCAAAGCGGAGATCTGCCGCGAAGAAGATCCAAATGTCGTGACAGCCGGTGATCGCGGAAGGGAATCCCAGCTTGAGTTGAATTTCTTTCATTCTTTTGTGAGGTATTTTGGGTTCGATAATGATAAGAAGATCAATCCTATACGATTTGGTAAGGCTGATGATCCGATTCATAGTCTGTTTATTTCCAATGCCTCGAACATTCCAAGAAAGAATGTTAGGCATTAGGGGAGGAGGTAGGGGGTTTTGCAACTTTGCGGCGGATCTCATGGTCATCGCCGTACGCTACCTTTGTTTCTTGGATTTCTTCTTTTTCTTGAGAGAGTTGTTGTCAGGGCTGGTGCTGACTGGAGCTAGAGTCCGATCTGAACTCAAGTAACCGACAACGACGGTTGAAGGGGAAATGTCAGTGTCTTCGCATTCCGACAGAGCACAAAGAGGATTATCTTGATCGAGGAAGCCCGCTTTCTGAGCCTCCCAAAAGCTTCCTGTGAGCGGGGAGGATGGGCGATAAGGAACGATTGCCGATCGAAGGGGGGGCGGTAAAGCGACTGAGGATGAAGCCCTGGCTACCGCATCGATGGAGTGCGATCTGATACCGGCCGAAGACTGGACATCGGGAAGCACTAAAGTGGAGGAGGAGGCTTGGTGTTGGGCAACGAGGGAGAGAGAGGAGGTGGGGGGGTTGTGGAGGGGTGCTATGTCGAGGCCGGAAGGTGGAGGGGGAGGGGGTTTGGGGGGACTACCGGAGGTAGGCGTCTCTGAAGAGCAATCATCCGGATCAAATTCAAGTGCTGCGAAGGAATTATGGAGAGTAATGGCGAGAGAGGAGGATGAGGGGTTAGGGAGGCAATCAGAGAACGTCAGCTCTGGGGTACCGTCAGCTGGCTCCGAGACTATCGCTCTACTGGAATTGTGGAGAGTGATGGCGAGAGAAGGGGGTGGTGCGGAGTCGGAAGCGGAGAGGATGGGGGACTTCGAACGGGAGAAGCGGGGTTGAGGGGGATCCGCGTTGTTGCGCGGGATGGGGGTGCTGCGCCGGTATCTCGCGCTTTCTTGAGGACAGATTTCTTCAGTTCTGGGTGAGCTCGGAAGCAGTGTTGCAGCGAGTGGCCGCACATTTGGCAGTATTGACAGAAAATAATGCTGTTGTCATTAACCAGCATTTGACTGAAAGATTGATCTCCGAGTTCTATCTCTATCACTTTGGGTGGCTCGTTTGTGAGGTCCAGTTCTACGCAAATCTTTGCGTAGTTACATTTAGAGAGGTTTCTCGTTTCTTCTGCGATGGCCACTAGGACTCCGAAAGAGCTGGCGATCCTCTTGAGGGTAGCAGCAGGAAAGCAGACTAGGGGAAGATTGGGAAGGGTGATCGAGGAGGTGATGATGGTCGAATCGATCTTGGGGTTAAAGTTCGGTGACCATTTGACAATTTTGGCAAACTGAGTGTCAATTTTGGTCGTGCCTTTCATCCATACTTTGCTGTAGTCCAGGTCGGAGGAGAGATGAAGAAACAGGTGACAGTCCCCATCGAGTGATGGCCTCCCGAACGATAAAAATTTTGGGGCATCCGGATCCGAACTTGAGAACCAAAGATCTGCTGAAGGGGGAAGAGAGGGAGCGGATCTCCTCGCAGGAGAATGGGACCCGGATAGGGTATCCGTCCGGCGGAGGCGTCAGGTTGACATCAGGCAGGACCACTTTCACGGCCATAAAATGGCCAGACCTAACCCGATCAGGTCTCAGAACGTCCGCAAAGGAGAGGGAGCTGGGGAGGGTACTGGATGCCGACGGGTCCAGGCCAGAGGGCGACCCGCGTCTCGAGGAGGGGGCAACATCTTTAAGAGCCCAGAGGGAGAGGGGGTCTACCATGGGGATCGGGGGAATACCGCCGGGGGGCGGGGGATAGGACTGAGCGCCCATACCAGCCACTGCCGGAGGAAAGGAGGCTTGCGCCAAAGGAGAACCCGAGCAGGCAACGGCCTGTGGGGGGGAAGGAACATCGCCAGCGACTGCCCGGGGAACCGGGGCCTGACCCAGTAAGGGTCTATTCGAGAGTGCAACACGAGACGCGCCAAGGTCGGAGACAGGTGAGGGGGAAGAGGAGGTAGCTCCACGTCCGGAGGTGGCCGGGGGAGCGGTCGGGGCGAGCTTGGTCAACCGGGAGAAGGCAGAGTTGGGCCACGAGGGAGCGACCGGGGGCGTTGCTGCAGGGGGGAGGGATGGACTGCGACGATCGGAGAATGCGACCGAGGAGATCTGCCAGTGACCAGCGACGGGGTCCGGGAGGCACGAAGGGGGAGGAGCAGGAGGTTGGGAGTCCACTAGTGGAGAGGTACACGACATGGGGGCCAGACTGTGCTGAGTCAACTGCGCAAGGGGGGACCAACTGCGCTGAGCCAACAGCGCTGAACCCACAACGAGAGGGGGGTCCAGATTGCGCTGACCCAACCGTACAATAGGGGGAGAGCAGGTTGCCACGTGGGGAGGGACCACGTACTGCGCATGGGGAGTTCCAGAGTTCTCTGCGCAAAGGAGCGCATCGGTCCGCATAAAGGAGGCTAGTACATGGCTCTCCTCTGGACAGGGGGCCACAGCAGAGGAAAATACTCTTCCTGCGCAAACCGAAGTGGGATCACTAGGCGCGCAAGAGAGGACGGGCGGGCCGTCTGAGGACGCATTAACAGGAACGTCAACGCTCGGACCCCGAGGTGCGCTCCCCCCGGGGGAGCAGGCCCACGTGGGCCGACAAGAAGGAAGGGACATCAGCGGTCTTGAATACGCCACCGGTGGAGGGACCGAGGACGTCTATGCCGAGCGGGCGTCGACGGGACGCTGGACTCCGGGAGCGGGGAGGCGAGGCCACCGCAGAGGAGGTGTGGCTGTTCCTGGGACCACTGCCTGAGGCGAAGAAACTCAGTCCGAGCTAGAGGCGGAGGGGGGCGGCCAGCTCAGCGGGGACGCCACCGCGGGGAGGGTCTGCCGGAGCAACGCCGAGGAACGATCGACAAAGGCGATGATCTCCTGCGGCCAGCGAGCACGAGGAGGGAGAAGGGGGTGGAACCCTGCCTGGGGAGGGGAAGGGGATGTGGGTCACCGGCCGGCGGCATCAACCAAGGCAGGTGACAGATCTTCACCACCTTCCGGGCCGATAAAAGCCACGTCATCCGCCACCGAGACGGCAGGGCACGGCGCGGGCGGGGCATCCCGGCAGGGAGGGGATGGGAGCAGAGGGATCCCTCCGCCACAGGCGGGCACGGCGGCGGGGGAGCTCCTAGGAGGAGGAGGTCCTAGAATCGAGGGTAGGAAAGATCGGAGTGGCCGGCGTCGCCGCCCGAAGCGAGACCAGCCGGGCCGGGACTCATCGGCAGGACGATGTAGGTCTCCCGCCTTGAGAGGGTATGCAGCGTGGTACAGAGACCCGTGTCGTTGCCGACCACGGCGACGACGGAGAGCGGAGGGGGAGTGCGTCGACGCCGGCGGTCTGACGGGTGGGCGGGCGGAGGCGTCGGGCGGCGGAGGGTACCAGGAGGGGAAGAGGGGAGAAGAGGGATCGGGTGGGGGGAGGGATCGGGCAGGAGGAAGACCTAGGTTTTGAAATTGGGGAAGAATAATTCTTACCTAGGTTGAAAGTAGAGGAGGAGGAAGTGGAGTGGTGTTGGGGGTGGCGTGGCCGATGGTGGTGTGGTAGGCAGGCGGTGGCGGCGACGGCGGCGACAGCAGCAATAGCAGCAGTAGCAGTAGCAACAGCAAGAGGAGAAGAGTAAAGGGGGAGATGGAATGGAGAAGAGGAGGAGGAGTGAAGAAGAATGGAGAGAGGAGAGGAATGAAGAAGAAAGAAGAAGGGATATGTGGCATTAGAGAGGGATCTCTCTCCATGCTAATTGCCATGTGGCATTAGCTAATGCCACATGTCTTAGGTAAATGACACCTAGCCTTATTTGGTGCCACCTAGTCCCATTGGTTGCCACATAGCCACATGAGGTGGCATACCCATTTATGAAATTGCACAATTTGTCTAGGGGTCACAATGCAAAATTTATATAAAAATATTTGATAAATTATTATTATTATTATTATTATTATTATTATTATTATTATTATTATTATTATTATCATTTGTTGTTAATATTGTTATTAGGAATTTAATTATGGCATAACATTAACAATAAAAAGTAGAGTGACATTGACGATGAATATACAAGAACAACATCCAACAAGACCCCTGAAGATAAGCAACTCGTACAAGCTATCTGAAAAGTTCGCCAAAAAGTTTGTGATCCACGTCCGGCTATCCAGAAGATTTGTCATAGTTGATGTATCCAAAGGTGCAAGCGCTCAATCTACAAGTAAGGATATTATCGCAAATGTAGCTTTTATTTCACAAATAGAGCCTAAGAAAAGTTGCATAAGCTTTTATTGATGAGTTTTAGATTGCTACGATGCAAGAGGTATTAAACCAATTTGAGCGAAATCAAGTTTGGAAACACATTCCTAGACCCAGTAATTACTCTGTTATTGGCACTAAATGTGTATTCCGAAATAAACTCAATGAGGATGGACAAGTCACACGTAACGAAGCACGTTTTGTATAACAAGAAAAAAGCATTGACTATGATGAGACTTATGCTTATGTTGCGAGACTTGAGTCCATTCATGCGCTTTATGCTTTTGCTAGTTTTCATGATTTTAAACTTTTTCAAATGGATGTTAAAAGTGCTTTTCTAAATAGTTTTATCAAAGAAGAAGTTTTTGTAGCACAACCCCATAGTTTTGAAGATTTTAAATTTTTAATTCACGTTTTCTAGTTACGTAAGGCTCTGTATGGATTCAAACAAGTCCCACGTGCTTGGTATGATCGCCTTAGCTCCTTTCTACTCGAAAATAATTTTTTCAAATTGGAAAGTTGACACAACTCTTTTTATAAATGCACACAATGAGAATCTTTTATTAGTGCAAATTTTTGTTGATGATATAATATTCGATTCTACTAATGAGATACTCTGTGAAGATTTTTGATAAGTGTATTCATAGTGAACTCAAAATGAGCATATTGTGTAACTCCTTAAATCTGAATTTTTGCATTTTTTGAATATATAAATTTTTTTCCCTTTTTTCCTTCATTAGAATAATTATTATGATTGTTCCTTTAGATAATTATGATAATTGTTTTTGAATTATTGGACTATAATATTTATCCTTCTATCAAAAATAGTTTAAAATTATTAATTGTTGTAAAATTTTTTTATAAAAGAAAAGAAATGTTTTTATTAATTATTTTAAATTATTTATTACTATAACTAATTCTAATTAATTGGTTTGTACCTATTTAATTAGTTATGGTTGAGATTAGTCATAGCTAAGCCATGTGATTAGTTACAGGAACTCCTAGAAGATTCTACATCTGCCCATACTCATCTTCTTGCCCCCTCTATTTTCTCAAATTATAAGTATACCATATACCAACTTCCCTCCTAAGCCAATTAGAGGCTATTTAAAGGGACTTCTCCCATGCACACCCAACCTAATATTTTCTTTACAATTCTAAACCCACATTCACCACATCCACACCACCACCATTGCCTCGCCGGAGCTCAGCCGAGATCCGACCATCTCTTTATCCGACCACCACATAACTCCCCATGTCCATCATTGCTACCACCGTGTTCCCGATCTTTGCATCCCGTGCCCGACCGACTCCTCTACCACCACCACTACTCCTACTACCGCCTCAACATCACACCACCGCTCTCTACACCACCACCACCACCATTTAACATCACCACTACCTCCGCCTAGCCACCGATCCCCAGTCTCCCACTCATCGCCGCCTGTCTCTTTGTCCGAATTCCCGAACCTTCATCACTACCCGATCACCACAATCACCACCAGCACCTCACCTCGCCACCACCCAACCTATGGATCTCGACTTCCGCCCATCCCCTGCGGCCTTTCCTGACTACGCCTTCCGCTGACAACCGGTGCCACCACCACGACCGGCCTCATACGAACCCCGATCCTTCCCGCCTCCTTGCTAGCGACCAGATCCGTACGACCTCTCCAATCAACAACACTGGAGCTTCTCGACTCTATAGAAGCATGGAAAAAAGAATATTGCTTTTAGTCCCACATTGGAAAGGAGTCGAAGAGAAGACACATTCCACTCTATATATAGAGCCCCTTGCCTCCTTTGAAAAGAACACAAAAATAAGAAAGTAAAGGGAGCCCGTTGAATCCCGGGAGCCCGTTCGAGCCACAAAAAGTGGCTAAAAAGTGCAACAAAGACTGCCACTCCCATGCTGTGCGCCAGATGAAGGCACAACACAAGAAGAAAGGGCGCAACATCCTATCTGTGCATGAAGCCTGCGGTGTAGTAAAGATCCTCTGTCTTTGAAAGAATTGCCTGCCCCCCGGGTAAGGCCGTGTTGGATTCTGAATACTATACACCTTCTAAGGATAGTACGAAGAAATCCAAGGCAGCACGTGCCTCGTGCGATCAACGTACTACACCAACAGTTAGCCGAAAGCATGCACTGGCAATAATGCGCACGCTGAGGGCAAGCTGTATAGAACTGGTTCGAGTGCTTTGATGCCTCGACCAACACAGTTCTCAAAATCTTAATATTGCTTGGGCGCTTTCCTGCACAAACCAGGCCAGAGGGAAAACACTGCAGTGGCAGATTCATGTGAGCAGTGTGGTCGCGAACGTGAAGTTAGTCTGCCCCATAAGCAACATTCCATTCATGATCTAAGCATGTCTCATGCACGGGATTGAGTCGCAAACGGGATTGAATATCTCTTTCCATGACTTATGGAACATGATTTCTCATAAACGTAAGTTGTTGAGTTAATTGGATGAACCTAGTAGTCATCACAATGAATCTCATAGAGTTATGACTAAGTCTTCAGTCATCTCTCGAGCAGCAAAAATCGATGAGCTATTTGACCAGAGCGCCCCTAAAAGCATAGCACCTCAGAGCGCCCCTAAAATGCAGCACTCCAGAGCTTCCCAGAAGCGCAGCTTCTTCAGAGCTCCTCAGAAGCGCAACTCCTTCAGAGCTTCTAGAAAGTACAGTCACTCGTTGCCTCAAAACTGCAGTCACTCGTCACCTCAGAAGCAGTCTCCTCGTCGCCTTGGAAGCGTCGTCTCCTCGATGTCCGTTAAAGTACAGCTCATATAGCGCACAACACTTTCATAAAATGTGGCACTATGCCACGTGGCCAGTATGGCAGCCATATCTCTTGAGATACAATCAGATCTAGTTTGTTTAAACAGTCGTATCTCTTCAGATACAATCAGATCTAGTTTATTCAAATAGTCATATCTCTTCAGATACAATCAGATCTAGTTTGTTCAAGTCGCCGCTCCTTCGATAAAATCAAAATCCAGTTTGTTTAAACTGAACGAGATCTTCGAGTAGTGTGTGTGCACCACGTGTCACTGATGATGAGTGGTGCCAATCACCCGAGACCTCAGCAACAAGGAAATCCCAATAACTGCTATGTGTCTGCTCAGGAGCCTCTCCCATAGTGCAGTTACAACAAATTCTCCTAAAATCTCGTGCGTGAAGCTGTCCTACGCCAAAACCCCTATGCACATCGTACATGTGCATGCCTATAAATAGCAGCAGTTTTCCTTCATTCAGGGTCTTCAAAAATACTTTAACTGCTTCTTGATTGGCAACCCAGATCACCACTCACAGTCATTCAGAGAGTTAGATCAAGTTCCTTTCGTCTTCATATTATCAACGGAGTAAACGAGCCATCACAGTGCTCGATCTCCATCGTCACACTTTTTCAGAAATAATTGTACTCAGATCTCCTATTCAAGAGTCTTTTGTACCCTTTTTAACATTTGAAATACAAAAAGTTTTTCAACTTTTGTTCATGGCAAACAAAATAGTGACTCTGCTGGGGACTTCCTTCTCCTCAGACGAGAAGGTAGTGGCATAATCCGACAACAACTTATTGAGGTCTTCCCAGAAGATGCTGGCCATCCGCTTCGACCAACAAGCTTTTAAAGATCTCTTTTCTAAAGGCAACTCGAGTCCTTCGAAGCGGCTAGTAAAGCCAAAGAAGAAGACCCGATGCACCTGGGTGTCCAAGGCTGCTGTACCGAACGATAAGACTGAAGGGGCTACACTCCAAGCTCCTCTGGATTCAGACGTACTCAACGCACCTTCATCGACTGCTGCTGCTGTAACTCCTCAGTCAACTACAGTTGCAGGGAAGCACAACAAAGTCTGCCACTCTATAGCTGCACAGAAGATGAAGGTACAGCTGAAGGAGAAAGGTACAACATCACATCCGCGTACGAAGATGGCAGCACACGAAGGAGCTTCTATCTTCGACATAATTGCCTACCCCTTAGGGAAGGCCACATTGGACTCTGAGTACTATGTACCTTCTAGGAGTAATACAAAGAATTCTAAGGCAGTATGCGCCTCATACAACCAACGTGCTACGCCAATAGTTGACCGAAAGTATGCATTGACAGTAATGCATGCAGCTGACAACAAATTGTATAGAATCGGTTTGAGTGCTTCGACGCCTCGACTAATACAGTGTTCGACATCCCCCTATTGCTTGGGTGCTTTCGCACACAAACCAGGCCAGGGGACGAATATTATAGGGATTACACAGTGCTCTAAATCCCCCTGTTGCTTGGGTACTTTCATGCACAAACTAGGCCAAGGGACGGGCATCGTGACAACAGACTCATGCAAGTAGCACAACTATGAGCGTGAAATGAGTTTGTCTCAAAGCAATTCTTTGCTCAGGACCTAAGTGTGGACACACACAAAAAGAAGAAGAAATATTGTCTTTTCTTATTGGCGTAAGGCACCACAAATCGAGTACGCCTGAGAGATCCTGTACTGAGGATCCCCGAGTATAAAAAGAATTCTGGGGAATGGGACGATGGAGATTGAACGACAGTTGCTCCTTTACTCCGTTGACGCTCCGATTACAAAAGTGGGAGAAAACCTAAGAAAATTGCTAACTCTCGGCTAACTGGCAAGAAGGGCAGTAATTTGGCACTTGAAATACTCTCCGTTCTGTCTGTCTTTGTAGAGGGGACACCCTATATTTATAGTCGTTTGGTACTGAAATGACAATTATGCGCCCACAGGTAGAAAATACACTAATTTTACTGTAGGCGCATAACACCCCTTTGGGCGCATAGGGTGTAGGCACATGGACACTGGATGATTGTGGGTTGACATAGCCGCATGCTTCGGTGCACGATTGCTCGTAGAGATTGACGTGGCCGCATGCTTCGGTGCACGATTGATCATGGATGTTGACTGAGTCGTAGGGATCTACAGCCTTGGGCGCATAGTTTGGGAGTAAGTTTATGCGCCCACACTTGGGTGCATGTTTGATCTATATGAAAATAATGTGGGCGCATAGCTCCTTATCGATCATGTGGGCGCATAGACTCCTTTTTGCTCTGTGGGTGCATAGCCCCCTTTTGGTTATGTGGGCGCATAGCTTCTTTTGTCTTCTTCATGTGGGATACATAGCCTTATATTTTTCATGCTTCTACAAGACCCCTTTCAAAGTTTTTGAGACTCGAACGAGTGTCGGAATACTTTAAAAGAAGTATGGAAAAAACTGTCTCCACCAGCTTCATGGGTGCATGATAGGGATGACCCCTTTGGGCGCATAGGTGTTTGCCAGGCTATCAAAATGTGGCTGTTGAGATCTTCCTTGGAAATCTGAAGCGATAGACTAATTTTGGAACAGAATTTGAAAAGGTCAGCTCTTTATGCGTAGTCTGTATCAGCAAATAGCAGGCGCATAATCTGTAAAAGACTGTCTCTGTATAGACGTATAGATCATGTGGGCGCATAGACCATGTAGGCGCATTGGCCATGTGGGCATATAACTCCCCGTTCGTGCCTATAAATAGGCCTTGAAGAGAGAGAAAGTTCATTCTCTCTTATTTCTCTTCAGAATTTTCAAAGAGTTTTTTCCTTTACTCTCTTTCGAGCAATCATGTCTCCCAAGGTTGCTTCGACTCCCAAGAAGTTTGTGAAGGGCAAGAAGGCTGCAGCATCTAGTTCTCCTCCTTTGGCAGCGTCTCATCTGAGAAAATAAATTACAACTGTAGGAATCTAATCTAGAAGACGATTACTTTATCCCTTGGACGATGCGATGAAGAAAACTCGAACTTTGAAGAACTTGGACAGCAATTGGGCAATCTCTCTGTTCTCTCTGAATTAATTGTCTGTGTCTGATGAAGATGAAGAAACTCTCTTTTATAGAGTTCTGGATAACTGTTCTGAAGCATACGCTCAGTCAGTTACTTGACGTGTGCATAACTGCAGGGACGCGTGGCGAATTCTGGTAGAGACACGTTGGAGTGCGGTTGAAGGTAGTGGAATATATCTAGGAGAGATTGATGGCATGAATGCCACATTGCATAACTTCTGGGTAACTGAGTAACTGAGTACAGGACACGTGAGTATGTTGACTGTATGTTGAAAGTCATCCTGGATGCCTTTGCTGTGATACGCTATCTTTGAAGAGGAAGGGTCATACGCTAGCTTTTGAAGGCACATGTCTTACAAACACTGACTTGGACAGCATAGAGCTATATAAAGCTGATACGCTCACTTCATTAATAAGGAGTCATATGGGTTCCATACGCTCACTTGGTTGGCAAGGAGTCGTATGGAGTCCATACACTCACTTGGTTGGCAAGGAGTCGTATGGGGTCCATACGCTCACTTGGTTGGCAAGGAGTCGTATGGGGTCCATACGCTCACTTGGTTGGCAAGGAGTCGTATGGGGTCTATACGCTCACTTGGTTGGGCAATGAGCCTTATGGAGTCCATACGCTCACTGGTTGAGCAATGAGGGAGTAGACACGTAGCTGTCCTCAATCTTCTTAAATACGCCATATCTTCAAATACTGACAAATATCACTCGAGCGTCGTGCTGCTGATATGATGGCTGACAGACTGTCAGAAATGACAGTAATGATGGCTGTGCATTTATGATGGCTGCTGAGCTGTCCTCGTAAGAGACAAAACTTTTCTCGAAAACCTATACGACGGCTAATCTTCATAGGACAGCTGTCTTTGCACGAAAGACGAAGTGTCAGATTCATCCTTTATTAAATACATGCTGTGCTGTCATCTCAGAAAATAATAAAATATTCACTGAGCGTACGGCCTTTAGATGAGCGTATGGCCTTGGCTGAGCATATGGCCTTGAGCGTATGATTTTGACTGAGCGTATGGCCTTGAGCGTATGACTTTGGCTGAGTCTTATGTCAGCGTGTCATAATTTTCACACCCTACAAGACCTCCTTCAAAGTTTTCGAACTTTATAAATTTCAAAAGTTCGAAATTACTTTGAATTTAAAGTAGGAACATGTCCTGACACGCTGGCATGAGTTTGTTATCTTCCTCAATATCAGTGCAAATCTTTAGGGATTCTGTTTAAAGAATATTCGCCGTTTGAACTTCTTCTTTTCTTCTATAAATAGATCTTCCAAGACCTAATTTATTTCTTTACTTTTGCATTCATCTTCGAGAGAGAAAAAGAAACTCAAGACTCGACTTCTTCTTCTTTGACTCAAGCTTTATCAATGGCGCCCAAGGTTGATGCTGCTGCGAAGGAAAAGAGAAAGGCTCCTGCGGAGTCATCTCAGCCCGCCGCCGCCGCTGCTAAGAAGACTACCAATGAGCGCGTTCGACGAAGTGAACGTCCATTGAAGCCTCTCTATGGTGAGGATGATGATGATGAATAGTAACTATCCCCTATTTAGGGCTCTAGTTAGAACCAAATCATAAAACGTATCCCCTTTTTAGGGTCAAATACGTCAGAAAATACGCTTCCCTCTTTAGGGTTTAGCCGTATTCCATGTTTTTCGTTTATACGAAAAATATGTTTGAAGCATATTCTGAAAGATACGCGTATTTTTGATAAAAATATCAAAATACGCTATCTTGGAAGAATACGCTATGTCAAGTTATCTCACTGAGATACGCTAACTCCTGTGTTAGCGTATTTTTTTGATGATCATCTTATCATAGACCATACGCCAATACGCTCAAGCTGAACATAAACTGAACTTTTAAAATCATTCACTTAAGATAGACTGAGCATAAAAAGTGATCTCTGAATCTATCATACGCTTAGGATAAACTGAGCGTATGCTGAACTGAGTCTGCCATACGCTTAAGGAAAACTGAGCGTATGCTGAACCTTGAGTCTACCATACGCTTAAGGAAAACTGAGCGTATGCTGAATTTTGAGTCTGCCATACGCTTAAGGAAAACTGAGCGTATGCTGAACTTTGAGTCTGCCATACGCTTAGTAAAAACTGAGCGTATGCTGAACTTTGAGTCTGCCATACGCTTAGTAAAAACTGAGCGTATGCTGAACTTTGAGTCTGCCATACACTTAGTAAAAACTGAGCGTATGTTAAACTTTGCCATCTCTTTATGTTGAAGATTTCTAACTTTTTATTCTTCTTTTGCAGTGGATATTCTGGCTCAGGAGGCAGAATTTGAAGGATGTGTAGGAAATAATTATAACAGTGATCTATCACATGTTCGTTTTGCCCAATTCGATGGACCTTCTACAAGAATAGCTCTTTTGACCAATCAGGAAAATGACACTTTGCTGAACCTGATGAGTGGACTGCCATTACAGAGTGTGGATGGTGTTATCCACTTGAAGCCAGCATTTCTTTTCGGAGATGCTATTGACATGAATTCTCAGCCAGCTCTGGATAAAGTATCATACTGTTATTATAGGGATGGTGATGTAAATTAGCCAATGTATTTGACTGGTTTATCAAAAAGCATCAACATAGCTCGTTTATTTTATGCGAGTTGTCAAAGACAAATGAAGTGGGATATCACTCCATCCCGACAAGCAAAGGCTGGGTGGATAGGATATCGTCAGGGAAGATTCCGCAGTGGTACTGAACCACATGTCACAACTTTGCGAGGACTGCTTCCTGCCACCATCCCTCCAGAGGACTCGGCACTGCTGAAGCCAGTCAGAGTACCAATCTTTGTAAACGAATTTGCTCAATTGGAAAATGCCATCTACCCAAAACAGTCTATGAGGCTGACTGGTCTGGTAAATCCGGAGAATACCAGATGGACTGCTCTTGTGAAATGGATTCTGAAGAATTTTGGTGAACAGTTACAAGTGATAGGCCTATATGATGCCATTAAGTGCACTGCTTATAGTTTTAGGCCAAACCCGAATTTGTTCTTGGCGTTAGCGGAGAGGTATAACTACCGTACCGGCACCTTCATGACCCCAAGAGGCGAGATAGGATTCGCCCTTCATGAAATGGCATATATTTCTCAGCTGCCAACAGCAGATTTGCCATATGAAGAATATATCCCTTTTGTTGATGAAATGAATAAGATCTCCGAAGCCAACCCATTGGTCCTTCATGTCTTTGAAGAATTGATGTGCCATTACAGTATTTATAAGGCTTTTTATAAAGGACAAGGTGGAGAAGGAGATTCCAACTGTTATTCTTCCAAATGGATGGCCTATTTATTTCAAGGCCGTACAGATGAAGTTCAAAAGAAGAAGAAGACTGAGCAATATGTCGGTGAATTTAAACCTTTGAATCAAGCTGAGATTGACAGGCTCATCCGGGAAACCACTCATGACGACATCGTCATTGAGGAAGACGAAGGCACTTATAAAGCCGGTGATAGGTTTGAGACCTATATTAAGCAGGGTGGCCGAGAATTATCTGCTGAGGGTCATCTGGCCGGATTTATATCTCTCTGGCTGAGAAAATTCGTAGTTCCTGGCACCTGTTCGGCAGACAAGATGCACAGAGGAGTTGTCTTCGCAGCAGTCCGTCTGGTTTTTGGGTATAAGATGGATTTACTGACAGCGATGACATGCCGTCTGAATGCTGGATTAAGAGCATATACAGACAGAATGTTCGAATTAGCAAGGAAGAGCCTTACATCCTTTTCTCGGGTAGAAATGCCCTTTACATATTTATTTAGGTGGCTGCTTCTGCATTTTGAATCTCTCCTGGATGCTGGGATGGCTAGACCAGATGACACCTTTCTGGAAAGATACAGACACACACCAAAGTGGAAATATGACACTTTGACAGATTGCAGAACTATATTAAACAGGGGAGAACTATGGAGCTTCACTTGTGTTCCTCCACCTGTGGGTTATGAAACCATGCCTGGGAGGCTGATTGATGGCGTTGGTGGCAATGAATTGGATGAGATTCAATATGAATGGCTGAAGAGAATCAGGCCATCTCATTTAATCTGCCGCCGTGACAACATCACTTATCTGGAACCATATCTTCTGAGCAGGTTTGCTCGGCAATTTGGTTACGATCAGTTGCATGTGGGCAATACAACGACGTATTTTGCTTATCAAGGCGGGTTGATTGATGGTGCTAGAGCTTGGATATATTACATTGTTAAAGGTACAGGGGCTACCTTTTCCATGCCGAATCCGGTCACCTATCACAGAGGAGCTAGATTATTGGCGTCTTATGCCAAGTTCTATGTATCAGCTAATACTTTTGATGAGAAATGCATCTTAGGTAGAAGCTTTATTCATATTGAAAAGAAATCAACTAAATCAGCCATGCCTAGAGATTGTCATGATCAAGAAGATCCCTTGGCCACTGATGAAGTTGATGATGAAGTTTTAGAAACTTTCTTCTCTGATGACATTCATCAACCATTACATGTACCCATCGGGAGTGCTGAAGAGAGTATATCTACCGATAATACCCCGAAGAGGAAGCGGGGCAGAGGTGCTGCTGGGCCTGCCCCAAAGAGAGTCACTCGAGCAGAGACTCGAAATCGTGGAGGAATTACCATTCCAGGGACTTCTCCTACTTCCAATCGAGTCAGAGATGCTGATGAAGCAGGTAGTGATCCAAAAGACAATTATCCTACTGTTCCATTCACAAAAAGAATAGGAAGGAAAGTGATAGTTTCAAAAACTAAATCCGTAATTTGTCTCGATACAGAGAGTCCCACCGATCGTGCTGTGCGATTGGCTTCAGAAAAATAAGCTGCCTTTGATTTTTTTGTAAAGACAGAACCTGTTGAAGAAGATATTCCTGAACCTGCTGGGTCATCCATGCCTTCTGATATAGGATCGATTCCGCCAATGGCCGATGATGCGCAGGTAATTAGTCAACCTGCGGTAGAGGCCGAGCATCAGACTGAAACGGCTAATGACTTACTGATTTCAGGAGAATCAGTGAAGGAAGCCACTTCTCTCCACCCAATTGCTGAAGCTTCAGAGAGCGAACAAGTTGACTATGAACCGTCGTCTCATTCTTTTGGAGAAGAAGACATGGATATAGACGATGAATCACCGTCTAAAACTTCAATTGATGTACTGAAGACAATTGGTCAACACTCAGGATTGACACCAGAGCCGGAGAGGCATATGGAAATAGAAGTTCAAGTTTCGAGTACTTCTGGGGCGGGAAGTAGTGAAATAAATCCCGTGTCAGAAAGCACTTTGAACAGACTACGAGCCGGTCTGAATGATCCGAAGGAAACTGAATATGAACCAGCTCCAGGTAATATTTTATTCATCAAAATTTTGTCTTGTCTCTGCTTTATTGTCTTTAGTTTTGATCATGCTTCTTTGATTCCAACAGCTGTAGGGACTGCACCGGCTATGAGTTCTACTCAAGCTCCACTTATCCAAACTTATGTGGGTGAGGGGAGTTCACATTTGCCGAGTTCTCCAAAAGCACTCTCTTCAGCTCCCAGAATAGAGGCTCCTCCTGCTCCTTCCTCTACTATTGCAGTGACTCCCGGTTTTGACACAGGGATAGCAAAGATCATGGGGATGTATTCAGATATTATTTATTCATATCTGGATACATTCTCGAGACGACTTATGAAGGATGAGACTATGCCCTTTTCGAGTCTTCGAGAGGCGACTAGTTTTCCACTTTTAGCTTTGAGACAAGCCGGTTATGAGACCCAATGTGTCTTTTTTGAACATCTTCTGAATGATTTAGAAGCAAATATCCACAAATATTGGGAGATCAAAAAGGAAGATATCAAATCTCTGACTGAAGCTGAGATTACTCAATTGGAGAATGAAGCTCAAGCTCAGCACATTGCTCTGACAGAATTCCTCGCTCAGTCTTCTAAAGAGTTAATGGCAAAAGACGAAGAAATAATAAGTATTCGTCAGAATATGGAACGCTTAGAGAAAGATGAAGCGTCAAAGGCTGAAGAGCTTAGAAAGTTGAGGGAAGAGCTAGCTCGTATTCAGGAGCAAATTGTCTCCGTGGAAAAAGAACAATCAGAGATTGCTACTGATCGTAAATCTGAAGCTGAACGCTGTAAACTTTTACAGCAAGAGCGAGAATTGATACAAACCAATCAGATTGAGGAGACCAATCGCCGTAGCTCTATTATTGTGGAATATGACCAACGGATGATTGGAGCTGAAACAACAGAGCGAATCCAGAAAGCTCATGAGGAAAAGATAAATAATGTAATCATTCGTATTCAGGAGATAATTGTTCCTCCTAAATAGATCTTTTACATTTATCATGTATTGAAGTTTTGGTACTCATTTGTAATCAATGTTTTAATTTTGATTGAAATGAATATTTTGACTTGATCTCAATTCTGTGGATGATATTTTTGTAGAAAACATGTTCAGAGGTAAATAATACATGACATATTTCAATAAAATAGAATATACAAATAAACTTTGTAACTTTATCATGATATTAAACCAAAGATAATTTTAGTTTAATACTGATTAGAGAAAACAGAATTCAGATATAAAGATATCTTTGGATTCTATTTTCCATGATCTTTGGACTCGGAAATCAAAAGACGATATATCATTTTCAGAGAATAAAAAATATTATACATACTGAGATATAAAATTCAGAGGTAATATGGACATGATTTTCTATACAAGATCTTTATTAAATCCACTGGGGATCTAATAAGACAAAATATCAAATTCTCTGGGAAAATGATACATGGTAGAATATCAGTTTCCTCTGGGGATAACGATATCGAGATAACTTTTGTAGAGAAGAATTAACTTTGATTTTATATTTGCTGGGGAATGATGAAAATATTATACATAATATTTCTTTAAGAATTTGCCATTGATAGGCATCATCGTGACTTTCCCATCCATAGAGGCAAGCTGGTATGCTCCGTTAGAGAAGACTTTGTTTACTACGAATGGGCCTTCCCATTTCGCGTCAAATTTGCCTTTGCTCATATGTGTCATGGTCATAGGACGTCTGACAGTAAGGACCAGTTCTCCCTTCTGATATGCTCTGACTTTGACTTTTCGGTTAAAAGCTTTTGAGATTCGGGCCTGATACAGTTCGATATTTTGTTGAGCATACAATCATTTTTCATCTAGAGCTTCCAATTCTTGAAGTCGAAGACGATCATTGTTTTCTGTTGTAAGTTCATTGGAGATTGCAATTCTCAGAGAAGGAATCTGGATCTCAAGGGGAAGAACAGCTTCACACCCATATACCAAAGAGAAAGGCATACATTCGGTCGCATTGCGAACTGTGGTACGGTAGGCCCATAAACATTCACCAAGCTTCTCGCTCCAGTTGCGTTTGTTGGAAGAAACGAACTTTTTCAAGAGTTTGATGATCGTTTTATTGAAAGCTTCTGCTAATCTATTAGCTGCTGGATTATATGCTGTAGAAGCTAAATTATTGATCCGATGGTCGTCGCAGAATCGAGTAAATTTCTGACTGACGAATTGCGGTCCGTTATCATGGATAATACGCCGAGCAACACCAAATCGATGGATGACATGATGTTTGACGAAGTTAATAACATTAGAAGTTTTGACTTCAGATAACGGGATTGCTTCAGCCCATTTGGAAAAGTAATCGGTTATTGCTAGAATAAACCGATGTCCTTTTGATGATGGTGGGTTAATAGGACCAATGACATCCATGCCCCAAGCTTCAAAGGGCCATGATGCCACTGTTGGGTGTAAGAACTCTGACGGTTGATGGATAAAGTCTGCATGAATTTGGCAAGCTTTACATTTCCGAGCATATTGAATGGCGTCCGCCACCATCGTGGGCCAATAATAACCCATACGTCGGATACGATCTTGAAGTTTAGGACCCGGTTGATGAGCTCCGCAAACACCATCATGTGCTTCACGAACAATCTGTTGTGCTTCTTCACCAGCGATGCATCGGAGGAGGAGGCCGTCGTAGGACCGACGATACAGTGTCTTCGTAGTATGATTATAATAGAATCTGAGTGATCGACACTGAATAGACGCTGCTTCACTCGGATTATTGGAAAGTATATCATATAATACAAAGTCTAGAAACGGGCGTCTCCAGTCTTCAGTTGTGGCTTCTGTTTCATTAGAAAAGACATATTCCATAGTAGAATCGGAAGAAGACGATGACACTTTGTCAAACTTTAATCCAGCATCAAGGTTGAGAGAATCTTTGTCTAGATTATGGGGAAAAGTCAAAGCCAGATTATTCTCAACGCAGAATAGTTCTCGGTTATAAACCACTATTACTTGCTGACGTCTGATTGGTATGGCTAATACAGCAGCAAGATTAGCCAAAGCATCAGCTTCTGTATTATAGGCTCGCCGAACATGTTCAATAAAGAAACCTTCAAAGGAGGAAGCCATAGAGAGTGCTGCTCGATGATAAGGTATCAAATCTTGATGACGGACTTCATATGTTCCTCTGATCTGATTGATGATAAGCTTGGAGTCTCCATAAACTTCTAAATATTGAATATCTAGATGTTTAGCAAGTTGAAGACCAATGAGCAATGCATTATATTCAGCTACATTATTTGAACATGATTGATCTAGAGAATAAGCCCTCTGAATAGTTAGTCCTTCTGGGGATACGAGAACAATCCCAACTCCGGCGACAATATCGCCATTAGGACCTATTCTAGATGCTCCATCAAAGAATAGACGCCAGGTAGGAATTTCTTCAGAAACCAGATTTGAATCCAGGACTTCATCAGGAATCTCATCATATAATTTAGAATCTTCTGGGACTGCATGAGCTGCCAGAAAATCAGCAAGAGCCTGTCCTTTAACTGACTTCTGAAGAATATAATGCATGTCGTATTGAGCTAACAAAATTCCCCAATTAGCTAGTCTGGAGTTGAGAATACCGGGTTTCTTCATCATAATCCTGATAGGATTCACTCTAAAAATAACGTGAATCGTTTGACCGATAATATAATGTCGCATTTTCTGAACAGCAAACATTAATGCTAGGCATTCTTTCTCGATTGGAGAATAACGCGGTTCAGCACCTGTCATTGTGCGACTGAGATAATAAATAGCCTGTTCATGGCCATCTTTATTTTTCTGGGCAAGTAATGTACTAAGAGAATGATCCATGGCTCGAACATATAGAAGGAATGGTATTCCCGAGACGGGAGGTACCAAAACTGGAGGGTTCATGAGATACTGTTTGATATCGTCAAATGCTTTTTGACATTCTTCGTTCCAGACGAAAGATACACCTTTCTTCAGAAGTTTGTTGAATGGTCTGCAGCGTCCTGATAAGTTGGAAATGAATCTCCTGATATAAGCAATTCTTTCTTGAAATCCTCGTAGCTCTTTTAAGGTGCGTGAAGGACGCATCTCTTGAATGGCTTTGATCTTCTCGGGATCCACATGTATACCTTTAACGATAATGACGAAGCCGAGAAATTTACCACTAGAGACGCCCAGGAAGGACTTAGTAGGGTTCATTTTAAGTTGATGCTGACGCATTAAATCAAAGATAGTCTTCAAATCTTGGATATGATCCTCCTTTCGTCGACTTTTAACTGCAATATCATCAACATAGCATTCGACTATTTTTCGGAGATGTTCGCGGAATATAGTGCTCATTGCTCGCTGATATGTTGCTCCTGTATTCTTGAGACCAAACGGCATCACTGTATAACAGTATGTACCGATCGGTGTTCTGAAAGATGTATATTTCTCGTCGTCCGGAAATATTTTGATTTGGTTGTATCCCGAATACCCATCCATGAATGACATTCGTTCGAAACCACATGTGTTATCGATCATGACATCGGTAATTGGAAGAGGAAACTCGTCTTTAGGACAAGCTGCATTGAGATCGCAAAAGTCTATACAGAGTCGGATCTTGTCGGTCTTTTTGAGAACATGAACGATGTTAGCCACCCATTCAGGATGTTGTTCCTCTCGAATAAATCCGGAAGCCATTAGCTTATTGACTTCAGCTTCAATTGCATCCATAATGTCTGGACGAAATCGTCGCTGTTGTTGTTTGACTGGTTTAGCATTTGGTATAATATTAAGTTTATGCATTGCAATCTTTGGATCTAATCCTGGCATATCCTCATAACTCCAGGCAAAGACATCAATATACTCATGAATAAGCTTGATCATGTCTTGTTTATCTGTTTCTGAAAGATTTTTGCTGATGAATATTGGTTTAGGGGACCCTTCTTCCCCAACATCAATTTGAATCAGTTTATCTTCGGTAGGAGGTTCTCTCTGCTCGAACCTGAATTCCCATTGATTGTCTAATCTTTGAGCCCATTGTTTTGATTCGGGTGATATTTCAAAATCATCCTTATCTTCATCATTTTCTTTTGAGCCATCAACAGAGACCATATTGATGGATAGAATAGAGCGATGGAGATCGCCAATACTTGTGTCAGAATCCCAAGAAATAGAATCGGAAGACTCAGATCGTTCATCTTTAGATCGTTCGTCTTCATCGGATTTTGAATCTTTATGGACTATGTTGATAAAGGAAGTAGGAGCAATGTAACCCAAACCACATTTTGTCCTTCCGTATTTTAATGGAGGAATTCGAACAGGCATTCTTCTTCCTTTTCCATTATTGAGGCTGGTTCTGAAGTCATAACCCATATTCTTGATAATATTTTTAGACTGTTGACTGTAGCGACGTAATTATAATCTTCCAGTATCGTCATTTTTATCATCTTCTTCCAGATTAGAAGGATTCTGGAATCCTTTATAGAAGAATATTGAATTTTCTCCCTTCTTTCGAATAGGAACTATGAAGTACGATTTTTGTATAGACTCTAATTATACATCTGTATGAAGAGTTTGAACAACTCCTATAGTTAGTGGCTCTAAGCTATCTAGCAATTGTAAATAACTTTGTACATGATTACAGACATCAATATACTGCAAAGGAGATGATTCATTAATATTAGATATTGTATTTACAACAGAAGGCTGAGCCTTATCAGACTTAGTCAAATTAATGACAAAAGAGGGAGAGGAAGAGCGATCAGAAGTTTTGTTTCGATTAAGATCGATAACAAAAGGCTCAGAAGAGGTGAGCTCCCTTGAAGAAGATCGTAGATAAGTAGTACGTCCACTGACTGGAATGACTAGAGTATCGGGTCTAGCCTGAGAAGATGGAGGGGGAGTGGTGCATCCACTGACAGGAATTATTAGCGAACTTTGTGGAGCTTGGGAAGACGATACAGTAGTACGTCTACTGACAGGAATTATCAGTGAGCCTTGTGGAGCTTGTGTAGGTGATGAAGTAGTACGTCCACTGACAGGAATTATCAGTGAGCCTTGTGGAGCTTGGGCAGACTGTGGAGGAGTGATACGCCCTTTCACAGGAATAACAAAGGTATCGACTTTTGACATCTCATCATCATTATCCATAGCTTACAAGACTTTTGAGTATTCATCTTTGTACATGCGAGCGTCATTGAAGTAAGCTTCGACTCCTTTGAATGGATAGAGATCTGCAACCTCCTTTTGAACTTCTCCATTATCATCAACATATTTGAAGCACTGATGAAGAGTCGAAGGAACGATATTATGTTCATGCAAGAATGGCCTCCCCAATAGAGCATTGTATGAGCAACCATGATTGTCGATGATGTAAAAAGTAACTTTAGTGCGAAGATCGCCTATTTGAAATTTGAGGCGAATCTTGCCCAAAGGCTCACTTTTTCCTTGATTGAATCCCAAGATGGTAGTGATAGTGCTGGAAAGACTATGCACAGGTATCTTCAGTGCATCTAGCATAGCCTTCGGCATAATACTGAGAGCAGATCCTGGATCAATCAGTAGACGATCAACGTTCATAGAATCGATATATCCTGTATGATATAAAGAACGGTCGTGTCGATTATCCTCTAGCAGCATATCGTCCTGCGTAAAGGTAATGTTTGGAATTAATTCCAAAACATTATGGCAATGAGAAACAGGTTCTGTTTCCAACTTCTTGAGGAAAGTTAGGCAATTTTTTGCTTGCAACAGTGCTTCACTCAGAGTTTATCGAGTCTCTTTAGAGAGGCGTAAGAGCTCAAAGATTGATAATTTAGCTGGTGTATTGGCTAATTGAGCCAATATATCAAAATTATAAGGCTTTTCAAGTCCTGTAGGAGATGACTTCTTCAATGGTTTATCGAAGCGAACTTGTTGTTTGCCTTTATCAGCTGCTGTTGGTTTAGAAGGAACCGTCTCAACGGGAACATTTGAAGGCTCTTCAGTAGAGACTGGTGTTGGAGCTGTAATCGGAGGGACATCAGGATTTTCTCCAGGAACGTCAGCATAATCTTTCAGATATATTTTTCCTGATCGAGTTCCAGCATGAACTTCGACTTCAGATTCTGGTTCAGGGTCTATGGAAACCATGTTACAATTCTTCATCTTGCTCTTGGTTCTTTTATGCTTGATGAGAGCTTCATTCTAAAAACCGAGACCAATACGAGATTGATTATGTCTCATAGTGATGGCTAAAGGTGCTCGGAGTCCTTTGCCTGAGTTCAAACCAGGAGCAGTGGCTAGATCATAACCCATTTTTGCCATTAGTTCACGAGATTGTGAACTGTATAGATGAAATACAGGCTTGTACCTATCTTCAGATTGAGGTACAGATTTTATCTCCGTAGGGAGTGAATTTCCTGCCAAGAAGAAATTAGAGGTTAGATAAAAATCAGGTGTGAAACTAGAAGTCACATTGCATGACTTAGTCTTCCTGAGCTTCTTTTTAGACAAAGGAGTCTTCCGAGGAGAAGAGAAAGACGTCTCAAACTCCGTCATTAAATCCGGGTGGATCCACATGATCTCTCCCTTCTTAGTTGTGATAGGAACAAGTCCTTCATTCTGTGCTGGTGGGATGTTCACCACTTCGAGAGTTGCTTTGGGGATAGGAACAATCCCACTTTCCACCATTAAAGGAGGGAAGTCACTGAACTGCATTGAAATTACATTTACTGTGACTGTCTTGTCTTTAGGTGTCAGTGTCACAGCTCCTGATTTAATCATCTCTTGGATCTTTCCTTTTAATACATAGCAAGACCGGATTGTATGACCCAGCATTCTATGATATGGACAGTATTTTGGATGATCTGTCTTGTTGGCTTCATCAGGCTTTTTGATTTCTGGTAATTGTATTTTGTTACCTTTGAGCAAGCATTCAAAGATACCCTGAACATCGTCATCATCGAAAGAATATTCTTCTTTCGGTCGAGGAGGTCTCTGTTGTTGATTTGGAGCTGGAGTAGCTTGGGTAGTCTTTACCTCTTGACTACTGCTTTGGAGATTGACTTCAAGAGCCTCTTTTCCTTTGCGATTATTGGGTCGAGTACTATTGCTAGCACTCTGATTTGATTCCTTGGGAGCCATTTGTACCCCCAGGCCTTTGAAGGTCTCAGCACTGACTTCAGCAGCCTTGGCACTGACGATAAAAGAAGGCCATTCTTGAAACTGAGTGGACCCTGTCCACATACTGATGATTGGTAAGAGATTCGACTTGCAAGTGTCGATAGTAACAACATCGGGAGTTCCGAGGGGCATTTTAAGGGCTTCTCTTCTGAATCTTTCAATGAAGTCCTCGGTAGTCTCATTACTTTTCTGTTTAATTTTTATGAGGGCTGACATAGTCATGTCATTGAGCCCTTCATAGAATCGTTCAAGAAACATTTGTTTGAAACCAGCAAATGAGGTAATGCACCCATCAGGGAGGCTTCTATACCATTTATAAGCTGTTCCTTTGAGACATCCAACGAACACCCGAGTGAGGAGGGCATCGCTTGGTTACAACTGATCAGTCATTACTTCAAAGTGATTAATGAACTGACTTGGGGAGGTAGTTTCATCAAAGAAAGAGATAGTCGGAGGCTTGTATTTATGAGGATATGATACTTGCTTCCATTCTATCGGGTAAGGTTGCTTGATACCTAACCTTTGTAAACCATCCTTTTGTTTAAATGCCTCAAATTGAGTTCGGAGATTCCTTAACTCTTCAGTAACAATTTCGAAAGATTGTGGAGTTGTAACTTGTTGAGTGTAATTGGGAGAAGGGACTGCAGCATATGTACCACCCCCATCTCCAGACTGACTTGGAGTGGTTTGTACAGGAATATTAGATTGTACCCCCGGAATAGTAGAGGGTTCCGGATTTGGGGCAAGGAGAGTATTTAATACCACTGGTGGTACTGTTTGTTGAACTTGCTGAGTTTGATGCTGAGCTTGCATAAGAGTGTGCATAGCATTCAATGTATCTGCCATAGCTCGCAACTGTTGTTCTAAGGAAGAAATCCTCTGCTCATGAGCTTCAGTGCTAGTTGAAGATTCATGATTGCCGTCTACCATGTAAGTGGTAATCATTCGAGGAATAGACGATGAAACAGTCCGTTCTGAATCATCGCTGTGTGAGTCAATATCTTTTCCGGGACTATTTACAGGAGTCAATAATGGAAAATTGGTCTCTCCAAGGAAGTCTTCTGTGATCTCCGGATTACCACTTGGATGAGAAGAAGTAGAGACCCTGGCCAAGGCTCCGGTCCTGGATCGGGTGCCAAGATAAACACCATCTTCGGAATCTGATATAGCATCAGACCGTATGCTACCCCTAATATTTCTGGAAGTCATGTTGACAGAAGCATAAAGAGGTTCATCTTCATCCAATATTGGTTCATATTGAATCCGTTCGAAAACAGATCGTCTTTTTGGTGAACAACAGCACTGGATTACAACCCGAGGTTGGAAGTTGCAACCATGCTTTTTATGGCAAATATGAGCTATGTCATGGCCAGATGGAGTGTCAATTCTTCGTTTATTTTGCAAATATTCCCGGAGATCTGTAGGAACAGATTGGGAAGTACTTGAAGATAGTTTCTGTGTAGAAACTTGTCTTTTGTTCTTTTGTCTTCTCGTTTCTTGAGTGTATAAAGACTGATTAATTTGAGCCACATAGTTCTTGGCATATTCTGCATCAGAGTCTAGTATAGTTGTCTCATTTTGATCAGGCTTCTTAATACCAGAAGTGGAACTGAGATGATTCTGATTAAGCTTGTTACGAAGATCCACAGGAGATATGACTTTGGTATCACTCTTGGATACTTGTAATTTGCCTTTCTCAGATCGAGAAATTTTGAGAGAAGGAAGATGGGTATTATTTCGACTAGGAGTCGGTAATAATCCATCTTTAGAGGAAGTAGCCAAAAGGCGTTTTCCTTTGTTTGATCTAGTAAGAGTACTAGTCAAATTAACTCCAGAGGTAAAGACCTTAGGAATAGAGGAGTTGACTAAAGAGTCTTTCTCCTTGGTTGGTACAAGATGTGCAAGTTGTGGGGGAATCATTTGTATGTTCTCTGGAAGAGAACCCCCAGCCTGATTTTGAGAAACATTTAAAGGACTGTATCTGTTAGCATACGCTGACTTCAGTTTGGACTTCTGGTCATACGCTGCCTTTTTATTAGCATACGCTGGCTTTGGCTTAGCGTACGCTGCCTGCTGTTGGCTTTTGTACGCTGCCTTCGCGGAACGCTGCCCTTTGACTGCCATACACACAGAGTCATCAATGGCTAAAGAGCCGACTGCTGTCGTAAGAGTAGAAGGAGAAGAGTCTTTGACATATCCAGAGATGGTTTTCCTTGGACACGTCGACTTGGTTAAAGAACCCATTTTGTCAGTGTGACTAGGAGAAGCCACTGTTGCCGTGTTCAGGAAAGCCAGAGTGTGCTTCATTGAAGTTGAAGACGTGTTCTTGTCAGTGTGAGAAGTGACATAAACGTCTTGGGCTGTTGAAGAAGACTTAGGAACATAGACAAAGCGTTCCTTCTTCTTAGCAGCAGGAAGAGCGGAGGAAGCAGTTCGGCCCTCCTTCGCCTTGAGCATTTCTTCGTAAGCAGATTGGTCGAATTGTATGACCATCGTCTTCTTCGTCGAGCCGATCGACGAAGTATCGCATTGAGTTGTTGCTATCTCATTGGAGGAGACAGCTTTCCCCAGCAGAGTCGCCAATTTATTTATGGAAAACACCCACGTAGTTTGTTGTGTTATGCGCCTATGCACTTGGTTCTGTCATGCTCCCACACAGAACATGTGCTCATGCGTCCACACAGAACTTATGCTTATGCGCCCACAAGCCCTTTGGATGCATAACATCAGGGCGTATAGAATTTCTTAGTAGTTAGTTCTTTTTTCTGTAGATTCTAAGTCTGACTTTTTCTTATGTCTTCACAGTTGACATGATTGTCCCGGCTCTTAGTGGAATTTCTCTTGGCTCTGCCCGTCATGATCGGGATTCAAGCCTCGTCACCGCAATGGTAAAAAAAAATGCTAAGATGAAGATCAGCCATGACCAGCCTTTGATGCGGGTGATCGCTATGCTTGAACAAGACAAAATGTTCTTGAAGTAGATGATGAATGATGAGAAGAAGTTCATACTCGGAGGGGGGCAGAGCTTCAAGAGATCGTACTTCTTGTTTGGTGACAGCTTGGGATTTGAGGATGAAGAGACAATATGTCTAGAAGAACCTTTGGTGGTTAGGTTTAATAACCAAAGGATATGGTTACCATCGATGAAGCGCCAATACCCTCTATCAGCGTTTACTGATCTAGCTGTGCGGAGGCAAATGAAATGGGACCTAACCCCTGAACTACATGGGGTCATTTTTGACAGGATCCAATTCAACTCTGGTGACTGGAAGAAGGACACTTTCAAGTGTGTTAAGGGCTCCACGTCCTACTCCATGAGGGGGCTGTATCCTGGGGCCATAATAAATGATGTCCCGACTGATCTTTACCCTTACGCTGCTGAGACTCTATCCAACCTGATGCTGTCAAAAAAAGAGTCGTATCCGGAAGGGAAGCTGCGGATGGAAGGTTGGAGATACTCTGTCTCATTTTGGAGCGACCTTACTGAATGGGTGCTCTCGACTTATGAGGTCACCCAAAAAGCTACCGGCCTTTTTTATGCCGTTAGAGCCACCCAATATGGCATAAAGGTTAATTGTCCTATGTTTATCTCGTTAGTAGAGTTGTACAATTATCACACATTTACCTTCTTTACTCCAGGTGGGGAGATGGGTCTGGCTCTTCATGAGATGCAGGCGATATCAAACCTTCCCTGGGGGACCGAGCCATACGAAGAATACATCCCCTGTGATGATGAGCTCTTGGATTTGGAGAGAAAGAACTCCGAGATGATGGAGGTGTACAAAGAGTTACTCTGTCACCTCTTTATTTGTCACTAGGTCACAAAGAAGGGTAAGACTGAGGGGTCCCTTCCCCACATGAAAGCTTGGACCAACTACATCTTCATTAGAGAAGAAGGAGACGGCCCAGTCTCTTTCTCGACTCGCAAGCCCTCGACAAAATCTGAGATAGAGCAACTGATGATAAATTACGGAGAAATAGACGCTGAAGAGAGTGATGATCCCGGGGCAACTTCCCGATTTATCATTTATTTAGGCAGGCTGAGTTTAAATTGTCGAAAACGCCTGTGCTAGCCGCCTTTCTGATGACGTGGCTCCGCGATTGTGTAGTCCCTGGTGGTTCATGGTCTATTGAAAGGATAAGTCGGGGTATGATACTTCCGACTATAAAGCTGGCATTTGGATGCCAGCTTGCCCTGCTTTCTGTGATGGTCTACGCCATCCAACGAGGCTTATGACACTTTTTTGTTAACGCGGTGACACCCGATGGTAGAAAGGCTTTTGTCAGGACAGAATTTCCATTTCATTACCTAATGGGATGGCTGGTGCTACACTGTCCTAGATTAATGAATGCCGGGCTGATGGCAGACTCTTTGGCGGGAGATGCCTTTCTTCGGAGATTCAAAGATGCAGACTGGGTCGTCGCGGGGGTGCCTGTTTGCAGGAAGGCTTTGGGTTTTTTGCAGAATTATGAATTCTTTAAAGTGTTGCCTCTGTCTGGTAGTGGCTGTGCTGGAGACACTTTAGTAGATGAAGGAGCACTCACTACTAGCTTTCCTATTGGGGCGTTTCGTTGGCTCCAGTCCATCAGGCCTTTCCATCTCGTGTTCAGGAATATGAACCACACTTTCCTGGAACCTTATCTGCCGAGTCGCTTTGTACGGCAGTTAGGCTACAACCAACTTCTTTTGGGCAACCCCAGCCCTCATCTGTAGTCGATAGGAAGCCTGATCGACGGGGCACGTGCATGGGGCTACTACAATGCTGGATGTACGGAGGCAATTTCTATCTTGCCAGAAGATAAGCCTGAAACCCATATACTTTTTGTTGCTGCCAAGTTCTATATTCAGGTCAATACCCTTCATTCTCGGTAAGACCGTGTAACGCCCCAGTCCCAAAATACGTAGGACTAGGAACGTAGACATGCCAGCTGTATACATACGAAGTATACTATAATATATAGAAACCTCGTATGAATACATAAGCTGTAAAATGCAGTAGAACCATAACTAATCTCATCCAAACAAAATAAATGAAATAAAGATGTCATACAATGAGAAAGAATTGTCTTGATACAATATATTGGGCGGCGACAAATCCACTACCAACAAGTAAATGAAAATACATGAGTAAAGAAATGAATTTGGTGATCGAAACGAAGACGATCCAAGTGCAATCATCCTCGAAGAAAATAGCGATGATCACGGCTAGAGCTAGAACACCTGCGAAAGACGAGAGCACACACCTGGAGAGATAACCAGGTCCTCAGAGGGACGTAACAAGACACATAATATCATGCCATATAAACTGAATAAATACTGCTCAAATAAATAAGTCAATTAAATTTATAACATGGTCCAATACACACCTATTGAACGAGCATACCATCCCCCCAACCAAACAAGGACAAGAGATGGTAAACTAATTCACGGTGACGTATCTTTCCATGCTAAGAATCCAATATGGTATCCGGACCCCAACAAGGTTCAATACCTTCTCATCGAAGTAGTAAGCCACACCTACAACCAAACAAGGACAAGATGTGACGAACTAATCTATGACAAGTTATTGTTCTAAGCCACGGTCAGATACAAGTACCCCAAACCAAAAGTACTCGTACCTAACGGATAAGGTGCCTAACCGTTCTAAGTGAAATGTTGTTAAGAACAATCCTTCCTACGTATGGGCCCTGGCCAAATAGGATCGGCGTAGTCCCCCTTTGGGCACCAGAGGCTCCATCAGTAAGAGCATGACGTTCCGCAGAATCGTCAGTGGCCGTCAATAATTATGGGTCATCAACCTCGTATCTCCAGTGGAGAGTCCGAGTCACAAGGAAAGTGCATCGAAGCCCATACGCTAAGGAATTGTCCTTCCCGTCCAATGCCTACTTTGTTGTATCCATAACATAAACCACTATAGCCGCTAAGTCAAACTAGCATGCAACCTCTATTAGCGGTTATTCCTATCGCACGGCTTGTACGTACTGGTGGCCAGCCAATCATGCACTTCTGTGTTCTACATACGACACACAATTTTGTGGTACAACGTGTCAAGGCCATGAATGCAACACACAAAGGTGGTCCCCTAAATCTAGGTTTAATGTGTAAAAAAATAATACATAGCAGAAATATAAATGAATAGTAAGTTCTAACAGGTTATGACATGTATCACAGTTTATTTTGCATAAAAAAATAAATAATGCATGAAATATGAGCTAAAATAAATAAATAGCAAATGGCAAGGTGTCTTGTCTGGTAGAACGCCTGGTGTGCTGCGATGATCAAGATGGCATGAACTGCGACTTCGGTGCAACAACTATACATGGAGACCTCGGGTGGTGACACGGACAGTTCCATTGGGTCCAGAAGGGTCAAATTAGTTAGGGTCAAAAGTTGGAAGGAAAGAGTTTGCAAAGGGGATCGAAAAAATGGGGTCATGGACAGGTGGATAATCAAAGAAAATTGGCTAAATAATATATACGATTTTTGAAAGATATTTATAATACTTGAAAACAAATTTTTATGAGTCAAAATAATTATAAAAAAATACTTAAAGTTAAGAAAAATCGTTTTATTATGGCCAAAACTCTAAGTTGTCAAAAATAGAATTTCTAGGAAGAACTAAATTTTTATTTGTCCAAAAATATTTTAAATAATTATATAAAAATATAGGAAAATATTTTAGGGTTACTGAGTTGCCAAACATAGTTTTTGGATAGGTTAACTATCTATTTATAAAACAAAATAATAACAATAATATTAATAATAATAATAATACTTATAGTAACATGTATACTAATAATATATGTAGTTTTTACTTTTTAAAAAAAATTACATTGTAAGTAGAATTCTAATAATAATAATAATAATAATAATAATAATAATAATAATAATAATAATATTAATAATAATAATAATACTGATGATGATAAGTTATAATAATAAGAATAGTATTAATGATAATAAAATATTACTAATAACTAATAATAACAACTAAAAAAAATTAATGCACAATTCACTTATAACCCACTGCTGTCGGTTTTTAGAAAGAGGAGGAGAGAGAGAGGGAGGATCGAGAGAGAGAGGGGGACGGCGGCGGATCGACGCGGCGATCCGGCGGGGCTCCGACCATGGAGGCGGCGGATGCTCGACGCGGAGGGAAAAGGAGGCGATCGGGATCGGACACGCGTGGAGGGAGGCGGCGGAGCGGGGGTTTCGTCGGGGCTCGGTCGGGCGGAGGTCGACGCGGCGTTTGGAGGCGGAGGGTTTCAGGAGCTGCCGACGGATAGGGTTTGGGGAGTCGGAGTGAGGCTGAGGGTCGTTGTCGGAGCGATTGACGCATGGCGGCCTGAGGGAGGCGGGCTGGCGCGTAACCCAAGGCGGAGAACGCGGTGGCTAGGTCGTCGGCACAGGCCTGGCACGGAGGCGAGGGAGACAGGGAGGCGGAGCTCAGGTTAGGGTTTCCCTATTACTTCTCCTTTGGTCATGGTGGTTTGGTGTTTTGCTAGGTTTGTGGGGTGGTTTGGGGTCTAGACTCATGGCAAACGGCCGGTGGGAACGTTAGTTTAGTTTTTGGTGCTGGCGACGGAGGTGGAGGATAGGGGCTGGTCGTCCGGCCTGGGTGGTATGGGTGGTGCGGTAGTGGGATGATGGTGTCGGGTGGTGGTGGTTATTTTCTCGGGTTGATTTGTCGGGGTTGACGGCACGGAGAGGATGGTTTTAGCGGTGGCGATGACGATGACGGTGGTGGCTGGGTTTGGTGTGTGCTTCGGGTCGACGGGGGACAGTAGGAGGCGAGGTGGCGACGGCTGGGTTGGGTTAGGAATTTGGGTTGAGTCAAGGATGTTGTCTGGACGTGTCGGGTGTGTCCGACACGATGATGGTGACGAGGAGATGCGTCTGGGTGTGTCGGACGCGATAAAGATAATGTATATGTAAAAAAAAAAAATAGTGGATGGGAAAGGCACGGACACGGACACGGTGCAGAGTTTGGATTGTGGAAATTTGTGGAGGAATAATGTATTGGAGGAGTACCTGCCTATTTATAGGACGTAGGAATTCCCAATTAGATAAAGTTTAGGATTTGTTTAAACCCAAAATAGATAATTCGTAGTTTAATTTAAAAGCAATCAAATCCAAATCCAAATACATATTCAATTTAAATCAAATTAAATTTTTGTTTAAAAATCAAATGGGATGAATCAAATTTCGAATATTTAACTATTTAAATAAATCCATAAATTCAAATCAAGATTTAAATCACCATAATAATTTCGAAATATATTTTTCCAAAAATACTAATATAATAATTTCGAAAATACATTATTATTTACAATTAAACTAAATAAATATTTACTAATTATATATGTATGTCCAAATGATATTTACATAAATATACTTTTCTAATATACCATTTTATAGAAAAAATTATTTATTATTATAACTATAAATAAAAGGCTTTATAAATAAAATAAAAAATTTGGAATTTTGGAACGATAACTAAAATACTTATTATATATATTTTGAAACTATAAAAATAAAAAATATTTTTCCTAAAAATATGTACGCTCGCACATATTCGCACTCGTCGAGCAATTATGAAAAATAAAATTTCGTGCGCGACGTAAAATACGACTACGCGACGTACAATACAAAATTTTAAATCGGTACCAAATTTAATAATAAAAAAATAGTAGAAATTTAGGGGTTTTACAGACCGTGAGCAGAGTTTAATATCGGGGACTAGGCTTGCCACCACTCTTGTCGATATAGGACGAGTGCACGCAATGGGGGGCACAGAAGGGAAGGTACCGCCCCTTCAGCTGAGCCGGCTGCAGCGCCACAGCAGAAAGTCGCTCTTGAGGTGCCTGTTGTTACAAAACCTCAGAGAGAGGATACTGAAGAACCTCTTCCTGATATTCCTCACAAGAAGAAGGCTTCCACTGAGCTGGCTCAATGGTCCAAGAGGAAGAAGGTTGTTGTCTCCAGAGGGAGAAAGAAGGTCACGGATGTGAGCGCCGGCTCGCCTCCTCCAAGAAGATCTTCCCGGCAGACCGGGAGAGGTGGAACGGTTTCGCAGGCCTTTAGCATTCGGAAGGTAGATCCCTTCCTAGACTCCATAGCCGTTTTGGTCAAACCGTTAGAAGCTTTCTCACCATTGCGTTTGTCCTTTGCACAGGATGTTCAAGTCGCGACCGCGGCAGGTGCTTCTTCATCTGAAGAGGTGGGAATAACAATGGTGTCCCATGCTCGTCCTCAACCGATGGATAAAGGTGGATCTTCTTCAGTTGTAAGGTTTAAGCAAAGGGATGATCAGGGCGAAGGCCCAGCCCATGATGGCGATCAAAAAGCCATTCCCTCGTATGATATTTCTTTAGGGGATATGTCTGCGATAGGAGCTATGATGAAAGATTTGGATGAAAATCAAGTCCAATCAGCTCACCCTCCTCTAGGTATGTCATTCTTGCACTTTTCTTCGAATAAGATTTTCCGACTTCAATTTTGCGTACAACTTGTGAGGCTGACTTTCGTCGTATATTCCCTTGTAGACAAAGAGATAGAACAAAGCACGGAGGTTGCTCCAGATATCGTGGCTAGACAAGAAGCTGCCCTTGGTTGTCCCAGTAAATCGGCATCGGTTACTGAAGAAGTATTTGATCGGCCCGTTGAGGCGGCCATTATTAAATTTGCTTCGGGTCCAACTGGGACCGTGGAAGGCAAGCAGCCTAATGCTGCTTTAGCTGATGTTGACAGTGAGCAACCTGGGTCTGCTCTTATTTCCCCAGTTCCAGTTGATGCTGAGCCGGCAGGAGGTATGAAATTACAACTCCTTCATACTCTTTAAGTAAGTTTTTTTTGTTACTGATACGTATATTGCTTTACTTGTTAGGTTCGACTTCCCCCCAAGTAGCTCTCCCTGGGACAGAAGATCCCCATCAAGCTTCATCCCCAACGACCTCTTCTGAAGATGATGAGATGGCTCAGGAAGTCATAAGAGCTTTCTACTCCATTTTGAAAGTAAAGATTCCTAGAGTTTTGAACCGAAACGCCGCCTTCGGGCCTGTGAAAGCTATCACTGAATGCCAGGTGACAGCTCTTGAAAGCATTGCTGGCTATGAAGAGCGAGCTAATGCTTTAAGGAAGGTCATGGCTGACCTAGAAAATTAAGTGGCCAAACTCCGAGAGGTCAGTCAACGAAGCCCATCATCATTGTTTCTTGAGGAGGACGCGGCTCTGATTGTGGCTATTAAGGAGAAGAAAGCTACTTTCCAGGCAACGAATGAGGTGTTGGCTAAAGAGATCAGTGAGCTGGCTGATTAGTATGAACAGTTTGATACTGTAGGTAGGGCTCGTATTGCCTCAAAGAATAAGCTGGCCACCCAGATCACTGAAAAGTAAAATCAGATTGTGCAGCTTTGCGAAGAGATTGCTCAGCTTGAGGCTGACTTGCGAACAGTCGCATCTGAGCAGGAAGACTACATGGTTCAGGCTGCTGCGACTGCCACAACTTTAGACTAATTGAAGGCTCAGCTGGTGAAGTTGGAAGAGGAGCATATGAAACTGATTCCTTTCGAGTATGAAGCTGCTCGGCTGGAAGAAGTACGTCGTCATGCCACTGTCAAATCTCAGGCTGAAATCAAGGCTCTGAGGGATATCATCATTCGATTGTGTATCCCTTAAGTCTTTTGTTTGTAACTGTCTGTTTTAGCCGTCAAGACTCTTGTATCTTTTTCTTTTCTCCGTCTCTTGATAGACATTTTTAATAAAGAATCTTTTGGCTTTCAAAATTCATGAATAAAGTTTGTGAAATATCAGAACTAGAGATAATATGGATGTAGTAAGGATATTTCTGGTGGATATTCCGCTGAGGAATTTGATATGGACTTATTATCCATTTTATATTCGAGGTTCTTGAATATAGATAATAAGTTGAAAGAAGCTGCTAATAGAGGTAATATGGACATAATAGCAGAGAATGTTCTATATCTGACCAGAGGTAATATGGACGTGGACGGATATATAACATTTGGTAGGAGTGAATAATTCATAGGTAATATGGACGTAATTATCTTTGATGAATGCTTTGCTCAAAGGTTATATAAACGTGGCAAAACATTTTTTAATTATCCTACTAGAGAAATAATTATCGAAAAATAGTTCAGAGGTAATATGGACGTGACTGTTTTCGTAAGACCAAGTTTGGGCAGAGTCCAAAACAAAAATAACTCCAATAGGGAATTCTTTTTTTTAGAGGACCTATTATCTATGGCGTATCCAAGACTCTTAAATTATGTATAATAGTTAGATGATTTTTTGGATCACATAAATATTGCACTATTTATTTACATGATTAAAATAGGGTATATGTGAACGCTGTACATGAAGGTTACACATAATATTTCTTCAGGGACTTGCCATTGATCGACATCATGAACAAGTCACCATCAGGATTGGTTAGTCGATACGTACCGTTAGAATACACTAATCCTATAACGAAAGGACCTTCCTATTTAGGCTGTAATTTTTCTTTTGTTTTGTGCGTCATGACCATTGGTCTTCTCACTGCTAAGACCATATCACCAACTTGAAAGATTCTTTCCACCTTTTTATTAAAGGCTCTGGAAAGGCGTGCTTGGTATAGCTCAATACGTTGTTGAGCTAATAAGCATTTTACGTCTAGCGCTTCCAACTCTTGTAGTGTAGACGGTAAATTTCTTCGGCAGTCAACTCACTGGCTAAGGCTACTCGAAGAGAGGGAATTTTGATTTCTAGAGGAAGAACTGCTTCACTTCCATAAACCAGAGTGAATAGCGTACTGCCTGTTGGAGTCCGGACCGTTGTACGATAGGCCCAGAGACATTCGTCGAGCTTCTCAATCCAATCATGCTTGTTTGAAGACACGAACTTCTTGAGAAGTTTGATGAAAGTCTTATTGAAGGCTTTTGCTAATCCATTAGCCGTTGGATTGTAAGCAGTAGAGGCTATATTCTGAATTTGATTTTTATCGCAGAACCGATAGAATGCATGGCTTGCGAATTATGGACCATTATCATGGATGATCCTGCGAGGTAGGCCGAAGCGATAGATGACATGATGTTTGACAAAACTGATCACGTTTGATATCTTTACTTCGATGAGCGGTATAGCTTCCGGCTATTTGGAGAAGTAATCGATTATAGCTAGGATAAACCGATGTCCTCTGGGGGATGGCGGGCTGATTGGGCCTATGACGTCCATACCCCAGGCTTCAAAAGGCCAAGATATCGCCGTCGGGTGTAGAAACTCTGAAGGTTGATGAATGAAATCAGCATGGAAATGACAAGCCCTATACTTCTTTGCATATTCAATAGCATCTGCTATTAATGTGGGCCAATAATAACCCATTCGTCTGGGGCAATCTTATAATTTGGGGCCTGGTTGATGTGCACCACAAATTCTATCGTAAGCCTCACGGAGTGCATGTTTGGCTTTTGTGTCTGATAAACATCGTAACAGTAGCCCATCGTAAGAGCGTCGGTACAACATTTTGGTAGTTGTATCATAGTAAAATCTGAGGGATCGCCTTTGGACAGACACGGCTTCCTTTGGGTCCTCAAGGAGGATTCCGTAGACAACATAGTCTATGAAAGGAAATCTCTAGTCTTTAACGTCGACGTTTGTTTCTTTTGCGTAACTGTGATGAATATGCAAGGCATCTTTTACACAGAATAACTCTCGACCAGACACTGTGATCGAATGTTGAGTGTTGACAGAAACGGTCAGGGAATCAACAAGACCGGCTAAAGCAACTGCTTCTATATTCTGTAATCGAGGCACGTGCTCGATGAAGAATCCAGCGAGGGTAGAAGCCAATTCGATTGTTGCTTTGTGATATGGGATGAGATCTTTATGACGAACTTCAAAATCCCTTCGGACCTGACTAACTATTAGCTTAGAATTGCCGTAAGCTTCTAGATAGTCAACTTCCAGTTGTTTTGCCAGTTGAAGGCCGATCAGTAGGGCATTATATTCGGCCACGTTGTTAGTGCAAGGTTCTACGAGAGAATATGCACGGTATATAACCAGATGGTCGGGTGACACAAGCACGATGCCTACTCCGGCCACGATACTTTCCTTAGGTCTTATTCTTGATGCACCATCAAAGAACATTCACCAAATAGGGATTTCCTCAGTTGCGGTGTTAGACTCCACTACTTCATCCGGAATTTTATCGTAGAGTTTGGAAGATTCTGGCACTGGATGAGCTGCTAAGGAATCAGCTAATGCTTGGCCTTTTACTACCTTCTGAGGGACGAACAACATATCGTATGGAGTCAACAGCATTGCCCATATAGCTAAATAGGAATTAAGAGAGCCCGATTTAGTCATGAGTATTCTGAGAGGATTGACCTTGAATATGATATGGATAGTCTGTCCAGACACATAGTGACGTGTCTTCTGGATAGCAAATATCAGTGCAAGATATTTCTTTTCCACAGGTGTGTATCTGTGCTCGGCACCCACCATCGTGCGGCTGAGGTAGTAGATTTCCTGTTGATGGCCGCCTTCATTCTTCTGACCTAACAGGGCACCAAGGGAATGATCCATAGCGCAGACGTATAAGAAGAAAGGCTTTCCAATTATCGGAGCCACCAACACTGGGGGGCTTGTGAGATACTTCTTGATGTTGTCAAATGCACGTTGACATTGTTCAGTCCAGACAAAAGGAACTTGTCGTTGGAGACTCACAGAAAAGACTTGGTTGGATTCATTTTGAGTTGGTGTGCACGCGTTAGTTCGAACACCGTTCTCAAATCTTGGAGGTGGTTGCCCTTGAGACAACTTTTAACTGCGATATCGTCTGCGTAACATTCTACTATTTTGTGCAAATGATCGCAAAAAATTGTGTTCATAGCTCGCTGGTATGTCGCCCCTATATTTTTTAATCCGAAGGGTATCACCGTATAGCAGTATACCCCCAACGGTGTTCAAAAAGATGTGTGTTTCTCATCGTCGGGGAATATCTTGATCTGGTTGTAGCCTGAGAACCCATCCATGAAGGACATCTGCTCGAAGCCGCAAGTATTGTCGATCATTACGTCGGTGTTTGGTAGAGGGAACTCATCTTTCGGGCATGTAGAGTTCAAATCACGGTAATCGATACAGACTCGAACTTTGCTATTCTTTTTCATAACTGGAATAATATTAGCGACCCAGTCAGGGTGTTGTTCTTCTCGAATGAATTCGCTTGAAATAAGCTTCTTGACTTCACTCTCGATAGCCTCCATGATATCTGGTCAGAACCGTCGTTGATGCTGCTTCACTGGCTTAGCTTTGGACGAGATATTTAGGCGGTGCATAGCAACTTTAGGTTCCAAGCCTGGCATGTTTTCATAGATCCATGCAAAGACGTCAATGTATTCTCTTATAAGCTGTATAAGAGATTGTCGTTCTTCGCCAGACAGACTTTTGCTGATGAAGATTGGTTTAAGAGATGATTCATCTCCTAAATTAATTCGGATGACTTCGTCTTCAGTAGGTGGTTCACGTTGTTCGAAACATAACTTCTACCTAGTATCCATCTTTTGAGCCCATTGTTCAAGCTTGATTGATTGGACATCGTCTACAATTTGTTCAACTGACACCATGTTGACGGACAAAGTTGCTTTGAACATATCTCCAATGCTGGAGTTTGAATTCCAAAGGCAAGAATCAGAAGAATGAGAGCAACGATCAACTTTAATGTCTGATACTTCAGGAGTTGTTGGAGGAGTAACGTAACCCAAACCAACACCTTTTTGTTGATAATAGTTCTCAGGTTTCCGGAAGGAGCAAAATGACGTATTGGCAATCATCGCCCTTGACCGTAGTTTAGTCCCTAGTCGCTTTTTATATCATATCCCATGTTCTGGATGATATTCTTGGCCTGTCAACTATATCGGTAAAGTTGTATTTTTCTAGAATCATAGTCAGCTTCATTGTTGTGATTGGGAGAAGTAGAGTCCGGAACGAACTTTCTTTCGCCAATTATTCGACCGAAGATGATCAATTCTTCACCCTTCTTTCTAGCTGGAACAATGAAGTAGTGGATATCTTCTGGCCAGACTTTCTCCCGCAGACGAGGCGTTATGACCGGCATGCAGAGATATGGTCCTATGCCATGCTCTAGGGCGTATATTATATCTATGTAGTGGTTTACAGATTGGTAGACATCGAATTAATTCAAAGATGAACCTTTACTTAGAAAATATGCAAGTTCTTCTTCAGGGGTAACATCATCCACTGAAGGTACATTATTTTGAGTATTTATATACTCATTGAGGGGATCATTGTATGAAACATGAGCCACAGACTTGGCGAAGTTCAGCACATAGGGTAGCTCGTCAGGATTGGGAGGACGGACTTCAGCAGGTTCCACCCGAGTCATTTTACGGAGAGTGATGGTCAATGTTTTGACAATATCATGATTATTCTTTTTGACCCAGATTGTGAGAGTCTTTGGAGTACTTTTTGGAGTAGTACGTCCTTTGACTCGGATAATCGGGGACCATCACTGGCGGATGGACTCACTTCAGCTTCATTGTCGTCATCCTTGGAGGGCTGAGATTGGTAAAGTTTCAAATCTCCATAGTAGGCTTCAATACCTTTAAAAGGATCGACATCGGCAAACTTCGTCTTCACGATACCATCGCTGTTGACGTACTTGAAGCACTGGTGAAGGGTAGAAGGAACGATCATGTTCTCGTGTATCCACGGACGTCCTAACAAGACGTCGTAGGAAACATTGGCATCGATTACATAGCAAGAAACCTTTGTTCAGAGATCCCTAATCTGGTACTTGAGGCGGATCTTGCCCAGTGGATGGCTTCTCCCAGCATTAAAAGCCATGATAGTTGTATTGGTTGCAGACAGCTTGTGCAGAGGGATCCCTAGAATTTAGAGCAAACTTCTAGGGATGATGCTGAGGGAGAAACCTGGATCGATATGCATCCGATCCACCTTAATCGCTCCGATATATCCCATATAGTACAGGGGTCTATCATGACAATTGTTTTTCAGTAGCATGTCCTCTTATGAAAAGGTGATGTTGGGCACCACTTCTATAGTGCTATGACAGTGAGGACAGGAGACAGGATCTTCAGCGGGAGCTTTGACTTCAGCGAGATAAGAGTCAGCATGTAGTAATGCCTCACTTAAGGATTTTTGCGTCTCTTTGAAGAGTCTCAATAGATCGAACAAAGACAACCTGGCAGGTGTATTGGCCAGCTGTGCCAGTATGTCAAAGTTGTAGGGTCGATCCATGCCTTCGGAAGTTGGTACCTTCAGAGACTTGTCAAATCGTGTCTCCTTCTGTTTAGCTTTATCGGTAGTTGAGGACTTAGATGGACCAGCTTCTGAACTTATAGGGGCAGCAGGAGCTTGAGAAGGTACTGCATCTTCTTGTATGGGCTCATAAATCCATAGGTAGGTCTTCCCAGATCGTGTCTCGACAGATAGAACTTCATAAATGGAAGAAGACACCATATGTCATGATTTGTATTTCTTGTCCCTCTTTACTTTGGAAGATACCACTTCCTCCGTCATTTCTTGTACAAGGTCTGGATGGACCCACATGATCTCACCATATTCTGTCGTGAGTGGCACCAACGTTGCGTTGCGAGCTGGCGGCAAGTTAACGATTTCCATTACTGCCTTGGGGATTGGGACTACACTGTCTGGGACTTCTGTAGGAGGAAAGTCACCAAATTGAAGAGAGATCATGTTAGAAGATACGACCTTGTCTTCAGCTTCGAGGTTGATCACTTGGTTGTCGATAAGCTGTTGTATCTTCTTCTTCTTCAGGATGATGCAATCCTTGGTAGAGTGGTGCACGTACTGATGATAAAGACCGCACATAGGATCGTTGAGTTGGTTTGCCTCCGCAGGACGCTGTGGTGGAGGCAATGTCAGTTTATTACCCTTCATCAATGTATAAAAAATGGTAATAACATCTTCTTCGTCATAGGAGAAAGTCTCCTTGGGTTTGTCAGGAACGTCCTGAGAATTGGAATCTCCCTTGGAGGTGTCGACCTTCAAGACTTCTTTTCCTTAACCCCCACAGACAGGGATAGTTTGGGGGTGCTTTCTTTTGTCTTCAGATTTGGGTGTCTTCAACCCCAGTAATTCCAGAATAGGAACATCATTCTGAGCAGCATCAGCAGCCCCGATAAAAGCGGTCCATGTGTCATACTTATGTATACCCAGATAGAACTTTACTGTAGGAATGAAGTTATGTCGACAAGTATCCATAAGCTCTGAGTCTGGTATACCGAAAGGCATATTCAATGCTAGTCGCCTGAAGCGTTCGATGAAAGCAATAACAGACTCACTCCTCCTTTGCTTGGTCTCGATGAGGGTGGACATGATAACATGTATGCCACTCTCATAAAACCTGTTGAGGAATAACCTCTCCAAGTCTTTAAATGAATTAATGCAACCGTCAGGCAGATTGCAGAACCATTCAAAAGCTACCCCCTGTAAGGTGCTGATAAATAGCTTTGACAAGAACGGATCATCCCTTGGTAAGTGCAGAGTCTGCGTGTTGAAGTATGTCATGTGTTGGCAAGGAGAAGTCATCCCATCAAATGAATTTAGCGTCAGTAGCTTGTATTTAGGAGGGCAAGTAGCATTCTTCCATTTAGGAGGATAAGGTTGAGATATTCCCATCTTCTGAAGCTCGTCTTTGTGTGATATAGTATCGAGACGGGCAATAAGAGAATCAATTACATCCTGTTGATTGAGCAGATGTTGAGAAACAGCTGTTGTACGATTGTCAAGTGTCGTTGGCGAAGGACCACCCCCAGCATTTACGGGATTTGGAGGAGGCACAACGGAATGATACTCCTTTTGTAGTGAAGGAGGGATGTTGCTATGAGCCGGACTAGCGTGTGCTGAGACGTTCGGTTGAGGTGGAGGAATAGCCCCAGCAGTTTGGACTACTATGATACTGGTAAGTATATCATTGATCTTGGCAAATGCTATTTCAAGACTCTCTAGCCACTTATTGGTCTGATCACTGGCTTCTTCAGGTCTCTCTCCATCCACCATGTACGCAGATAACATGCGAGGATGAATAGAGGAGACAGTACAACTGGTGCTGATATTGTCTTTCTCTGAGTTGAAAAGACCCTCATCTTCAGGCAGGAAAGGTAGATAGTCACCATCGGACTCGAAGAGATTATCGTCATCTGGAAGGCTACCCTCCGTATGAAGGTTGTCTGCTTCAGATTCTGATGGAATACTACCCCCAGATGACAGATCATCACCCCCATCTTGGTTGTCCTCGTCATCTGTACGGAATCTATCCTTGACCGAGTACCCATATAGACTCCTACAAATGTAGCAGCTTGCTGGCTATTTTTTGGTAGACTTCTTCTTCTTCTGTTTGCAGAACCGAGAGAAAAAGTTGGGTTAGTGGTCCATCTTCTTTGATTGGGGCTCCCGTAAAGAGGACCCCATGAAGCCATATTGGATGAAACACATAGCGACTTTTTATCATCATAGTGCTGCAGTCGTCGAAACACGGATTGCCTCGGAGGCACTTTTGTTGCTTTGGAGTAGCAACAGTTGATGACAATACTGGTGCACGGATATACGCCATGAATTGCAGTATCCTTCCTCGTCTTACGCTTATGATTTATTATGACGCGTAAATCAGCGAAAGGGAGTTTCGCCTTAAAACCCATGTCACATGTATCGTCGAGCTTTGCATATGGGTTTGTAAGGAAAGTTGGCACTTCCGGACTTAGTCCATGTGCAAGGGCAACCCCCACACCTAAGTTCTGTAATAACCTTGAAGATAGCCCCGTGCTATACGCGGTGGGGTCTGTCTTTTTGCTGTGGGCGCATAGACCCTGGAGCATGCCCTTGGGTGCATGCTTTCCTGAAGTCCTGGCAGTATGCATGGCCCTCCTGGATGTGGACGCATAGAATGGATCATCAAAGCCTGGGCACATAGCCCTTGGCGCATGGCCCTGGGCGCATAGCCTATCGAAGACAGAAGTCCTCTGGCTAGGGTTATGCACCCACATACTGCCTTGGGCGCATGCTTTGGAAAATATCGCTGTTTTCTTCCAGTTTTACCTTCTTTGTTTGTGAGCCTCGCTTAGTTTGTCTAGAGCATCGAACACTTCGATTCTTGGCTTTATAGTATTTTTCTTTGCCATGTTTCGAGTGTTGAACACTCTGTTGTTGGTTGCACAAGAGGAAAGTCGCTAGACGAGTAGAGCCCAGAATGGTATGCGCCTTCTTCGTGTCAGGAGCCTCTATGGCAGAGCTATGCACCCACAGGAGAGCTCCATGCGCCCATGTGGAAGGCCTATGCACCCACGTGACAGAGTTCTTCGGTTGCATATCTTCTACGACACTGGCAGGATATGCACCACGAGCCTTCGGAAGCCAAGTTTTGCGAGATTTGTTTGGCTTTACTGATTTTGAGGGAGTAGAGCCGTCCCTCGAGAGCATCTCTTTGAACACATGCTGATCGAACTTCACGATCAACATCTTCTGAGTGCTTTCCACTTTGTCGGTATCGGATTGCGTCACCACCTTCTCGTTAGAGAAAAAGGTAGTCCCCAGCAGAATCACCATTTTTGTGGACACACAAAAAAAGAAGGAGAAATACTGTTATTTCTTATTGGTGTAAGGCACCACAAATCGAGTACACCTGAGAGATCCTACGCTGAGGATCCCCGAGTACAAAAAGAATTCTGGGGAATGGGACGATGGAGATCGAGCGGCAGTTGCTCCTTTACTCCGTTGACACTCCGAATACAAAACTGGAAGAAAACCTAAGAAAATTGCTAACTCTTATCTCACTGGCAAGAAGGGCAGCAATTTGGCTCTTGAAATACCCTCCATTCTGTCTGTCTTTGTAGAGGGGACACCTCTATTTATAGTCGTTTGGCACTGAAACGACTGTTATGCGCCCACAGGTGGAAAATACACTAATTTTACTGTGGGCGCATAATACCCCTTTGGGCGCATAGGGTGTAGGCACATGGACACTGGATAATCGTGGGGTAGAGAGTGGGTTGACTTGGTCGCATGCTTTGGTGCACGATTGCTCGTAGAGACTGACGTGGCAGCATGCTTCGGTGCACGATTGATCATGGATGTTTACTGAGTAGTAGGGATCTACTGCCTTGGGCGCATAGTATAGGAGTAAGTTTATGTGCCCACACTTGGGTGCATGTTTGATCTGCATGAAAACAATATGGACGCATAGCTCCTCTTCATCATGTGGGCGCATAGCTCCTCATCGATCATATGGGCACATAGACTCCCTTTGGTTCTGTGTGCGCATAGCCCTCTTTTGGTTATGTGGGCGCATAGCTTCTTTTGTCTTCTTCATGTGGGATACATAGTCTTGTATTTTTTATGCTTCTACAAGACCCCCTTCAAACTTTTTTGAGACTCGAACGAGTGTCGGAATACTTTGAAAGAAGCATAGGAAAGACTGTCTCCACCAGCTTTATGGACGCATGATAGGGATGACCCCTTTAGGCGCATAGGTGTTTGCCAGGCTGTCGAAATGTGGCTGTTGAGATCTTTCTTGGAAATCTGAAGCGATAGACTCGTTTTAGAACAAAATTTGAAAATGTCTGCTCTTTATGCAATGTTTTATGCGTAGTCTGCATCAGCAAATAGCAGGCGCATAATCTGTAAAAGACTATCTCTGCGTAGGCATGTAGATCGTGTGGGCGCATAGACCATGTGGGTGCATTGGCCACGTGGGCACATAACTCCCAGTTCGTGCCGATAAATAGGCCTTGAAGAGAGAGAAAGTTTATTCTCTCTTATTTCTCCTCAGAATTTTCAAAGAGTTTTTTTTTACTCTCTTTCGAGCAATCATATCTCCCAAGGCTGCTTCGACTCCCAAGAAGTCTACGAAGGGCAAGAAGACAGCAGCAGCTAGTTCTCCTCCTTTGGCAGCGTCTTATCTGGTTCAAGACCCTATCCTGGGTGAGGTGATGTCTCAAAAAGCAAAGTCTCGAGCGTTAATTTGTGAAGCTCGGACTTTTCTCTGCTTGGGCGTATAACCATCGATATGCGCCCAAAGCAAATACTTCTTTTTGTGAGCAGTCTTATGCGCTCACAGATGCATGCGCCCACGCACTTTGTTGTGTTATGTGCCAATGCACTTGGTTGTGTCATGCGCCCACACAGAACATGTGCTCATGCGACCACACAGAACTTATGCTTATGCGCCCACAGGCCCTTTGGACATATAACATCAGGGCGCATAGAATTTCTTAGTACTTAGTTCTTTTTTTCTGTAGATTCAAAGTCTAACTTTTTCTGTAGATTCTAAATCTGACTTTTTCATGCTTCTACACTAAGCATGTCTCATGTGTAGGGATTGAATCAAGAGGCACATCCTTCACATCCTCACTCATGCACGCAGTGCTCAAGCATGCTCGAAGTGGGGGTAGATGTGCAAACCCCTTCCTATGACTTGTGTAACATGATTTCTCACAAACGCAAGACGGAGGAGGACTCTGTTATGCATAATATGCCTGTCTTAGGGCACACTTGTGCTAACATCACCATCTACTACTGCTGTCACCGAACAACAACATCTCTACCAAGAAGGCGGTCGATTTCCAACGACTGCAACTCGTAGCGCTTGTGCACCAGAGACTCGACAAGAGATTGCCGATCGAGGAAGAAGATGAATTCTTGGTTGATTTATGCAATATGGCACGGGGTTCACTGTCTTTCAAGAAGGTCTCCAAGAAGCCTCCCATCTCGGCTAGCAAGTCCAAGAGCCAAACGAGGGGTAGCAAACTGGTGCTGCCCAGTACTAGAGTATTCCAGCACACTCGTGCCAAGACTAAACGCTTGTCACAAGGGACTGTCGTACAAACTGGTGGTAGCCAATTCTCCATGGTTCATGACAACCTTTCATTCCAACCAGGCGAAGGTGTATACAGGACCAACACAGATGCCACCAGAGGCGCAAGCTATCAATAAATTAGGGATAGCAATTACTTCGAGTCCGAGGATGATTGTAATCTACCCATCTTCCCTCAAGAAGGCAAGACTCAGGTATCCGAGCCGGAGAGCGAGAGATCCAAGGTGCCTTCTATCTCCCCCACCTAATGTCAGTATATATGACAAAATACGATGATGTAGGGAACAGCAAAAGGGCAGCCCACGTTCATCAAATAGAGGCTCTCGAAACCCGTCTCACTGTATTAACTAACACCATGCAAGCCTTGTCTTCTGTGGTCCTGGAGATCAAGGATAAGCTGACGCCCAATGCGCCTGCTCCAGCCAATCAAGATCTAGGAACAAATGGGGAGTCCAACGCACCTACTCATGCACCACCCCCTGTTGTGAACCAATCACTGCCACGATTATCTGGCCAACCAGTATCCGGCCCGCCAATATTGGATGACATGCTACAGGCCCTCAAGGAGTTGTACGCTTGCTTCAACACCAAGGAAAAGTAAGATTGCTTCGAAAGCTGGAAATTCGACAACCATATCCTCCTGAGTGGGATAACGTACTGTACCCTCCAACGTACAAACCATAGACTTTTGTACCATTCGAGGGGAAAGCGTCTCCCCATCGATATTTGAGGTACTTTGCCTCTGTAATGGGGCATTTACCGAAGAACGACGCCTTGCTCACAAATCTGTTCATTGGGGCATTATAGGGGGTAGCATATGAGTGGTTTTGCAGCCTCCCCGACAACTGTATCTCATTATTTGACGATCTGAAGCATCTATTTCTCTCTCGGTTCTCCGAAGGAGGAATGGACATGACGATGTCCACTCTCAAGGACAGAAAAAGGAGCCTGTACGCGCTTACATCGAACGCTTCCGCCAGACGGCCTTGAGGCTACCACCGGGTGTCCCCGAACCTATGCTTATGGACTAGTGTCGCAAGAATATGCTTTCTGTGTAACACCCAGTTTTATAAATGAGGGTAATTTTGAACTTTTGTAAAAGTTTATTATTTAATAATTAGATTTATGATTTATAGGAATTTTAAATAATTTAATACTATTTAAAATTGGTGAATTATAATTTTGATGTGTTAGCTAGTCAACTCTAGAACTGTTGAGGCTAGAATTGACTAACCTAGACTAGTTAACCATTGTTGACCCAACCCTAGCCAGTTTGACCATAGTTGACTAGAGATTACCTAGTTTGACTTTATAGTTGACCAGAGTTGACAAAGAGTTAACTTTGACCTAGATTGACTTAGACTCATGTAGATTGTATTATAATTTCAATTACCATATAAATTGAACTCTTTATAACCTATGTTGCTATAACTAGGACTCTGTGACTCCATTTGGCTATCTTTTTATATCAGCTATTCAGGGTATCAGGCGAGTACATTCTCTGATTATTTTATATCTTGTTAGAATTATATTCCTGTTCTAGATTATTTTACTTGATGCTGTCACGACATTATCACGGATTAGTACTATATGGATCTCTTCATGTGATGTTATCCCCCTCGGGAGCATCGGGTATATTGTGTCATGTGCGTTTTACTTTCATTATGTACTCCTGTGCTTTCACCATACACGTATACTCTTGTAAATCATATACTCTCATGTTTACGGAGCCCTCATGTATACTATCATGTGCTCCCTTTTATGGGCCTTCATGTGATATCATGTATAATAACATAACCTGCTTAGATCCTTGTGTATTGATTGGGGAAAACGGGGGAGTACAAATAGTCATATGAACAAATTCTATAGTAGTGTAGATCATGTGAAACTCTTTAGTGTAGATCATGTACAAATCTGTCATGTTCACATGTGTACATCACTAGCCACTATTAGTTCTCTATATACAGTAGCTATTTACTTACAATTCTTCTTCTTTTACATCATGTACTTCCTTTCAGTTTTTTGTATCTTAATCTACTGTATGTTTATATTTCCTAACCTGCTATGATCTGTTGAGATGTATTGTGCTCGCTCCTGTCCTAACTGGACCTGTTGATAAATTTTACAGATAGCCTGGAGGTTGCCTGCTAGCCTAGAGGAGACACAATAGAGGTTGTATAGATAGTTATTTTAGTTGTCTTGAGTTGTATTTATTTTATGGATTACTGTATTTGAGATTTGAGATGTTTTCTGGATTTGTGTATCTTTGACACTTAGATTTCCATCTGCTGTATCTCTCTTTATGGATTTTATGTTTTATCTATCTTTCATCATGCTCTACCTTAGATGTGATTGAGACTGTATTTGCTATGTCACCTCCATTCGGAGAGTATATACTGTACAGGTACCTTTATATTGTTAGATGTTTGACCTAGGACAGCATTCTACCGCCGACACTGCGGCATAGGCTGGACGTACCCACGTCTCGTGCCCTTACTCTAGGGTGCGGGTCGTGACATATTTTTAGTGGTGGCCCATGCAGGTCGAGTTTATGTAGTGGTATTCGAACTAGAGTATCACTACAGCCTGCAGTAGGATTAGAATATATTTTTGACGGTACTCAATCTCTGTTAGGACTCCTTGAGAGATTCCTGGGATGACCCTTGAGAATCTCATTATAAAATATCTCGAAACTTGATTCTAATAGTTTATATTATCCTTCTTGGTTAGTTAATGAATTTGATTTTTGGGTATCCATTGTTGATTTAATTTAATTTTTGTCAAGATGAAATTATATGGGCTAGGTCATCTAAGTTATGGAATCTAGTCTTCTACAGTCACATTAGCCAGCATGGTGAGGACATATAGTCTGACTTTGGATATATTTCTCGGGTGTGGAAATTTAAGGTTTTCGCAGCCAAGCTAGCGGCATCGCAAAAATTTTAAATACCATGATTCTAGAGGTATGTGCCTTAGTCGAGGACTCTGTAATTATCGTAGCCTTGCTTACTAGTATGACGAGGATTTAAAGTACCATGATTTTGGATAGACGCATATGATTATCAGATTGTACCTTAAATGCTCTTGAACATGTTTTCTCTACTTTTGTTCAGTCTTTCAAAAAAAATGTGTTTTGTTTGTTTTGTTTCTCATTATTTAACTTAGGAGTAGGAGTAACTTTAGCTATATTACAAACCTTTGTGTAACTTCTTACTATGAATTTCTTCTTAATACAATGAATCGATGATTTTTGCAAGACCTTAGCTTGGATTTGATATTATAGCTCTTGTTTCAAAATGGTTCCTTCTTTTAAACAGAAAGGCAGAACGGATTTTATCGTTATTTCCTTCTTGCTATTATTATTATTTTAAATAATAATAATAATAAAACTGTCTTGATTACATCAATCACCTGCTTTACAATCTTGGTCGGAATCTAAATGTTGGTCTTGACGTAGAATTTAATTTTTATATTGGGACATGAGAATATATATAGTGGACATAGACACTTTGTCTGACACGTATGCATGCTACACTTTGATTACCAACCCATCTAAATGCATATTAATATGTTGTTGATGTTTAAATTCTCAAAGCCCTAATATTCTGATACAGTACAGTATCAGAGACTGGTTCTCTGCTTTTTCCTGTTTAAATTCGTATTTTAAATATAAGTTTCAGGTTATTAGTTGTTGTTTACATCACTGCACATGTATCTTATATACAGGGTTTCAATTCTTAAAGAAATTGGTTGAGTTTTGTGTTTGAACTTGTCAAATCTGAGACTGTGTGCATATTAACCCTTAATATTGGATTCCAAATGTTTAGTTCCATTTGCTGTTTTTAAATGTAATATTTTGAGTTGTATACATTGTTGTATGTAGGGATATAGTGTTAGGTTTCATATTCTTACTTATTAGGTTGTGATAAACATTGGGTTGGTTTGATGTTCGAATTTCTCCAAAATCCTGAAACTGAATACATGTTAACATTTTTACATTGATTTCAAATGTTTAGTTCAATTTCAGATTTAATATGTAATATTGAACTGTATGTATAGCTAAATGTATTGATAGTATGTTAGGTTTCATCTCTATCATGTTAGGATGTGTTGAGAGCATTGAGTTGGTTGTGATGTTTCAAACCCCTAAAATCTGAAACTACATTATGTTAATATTATACTGGTTTAAATGTTAGCTCATTTTCAGATTTTGTATGTAAATGCTGAACTAAAACTAGGTTTAACCTTTCAATACTAAAGCTATAACCCTGTACAAGGACACGCATACCCTAACTTAGTATACACTGCCATGTAAACCTAACCCTTCCTCTCTATGTTATGTTCATATATCTATATAGATATATAGAGAGTTTATGCATACATGTTATAATGTATATAGATACATAACTAAATCTCTACCTCTTTATATATATATATATATATATATATATATATATATATATATATATATATATATATGGTTAGCCATGCATGTTATGAGTAAATAGGTTGTGCATTATATATTGTTAACCAATATGCCTTGAGTAGTGTGACTGGATAGCTATTGTTTTGAAACCCAAATCCTCATATACACTTTCATGTATATTTCACATACACACATGCCTACTATCTAACCATATGAACATGCCCACATACACCCATACACACACGAACCACATAACCTTTACATAATGCTAGCTTTTTCCGCTCTAACACTCTCTCTCTTTATATATAAACTGTGATTGGATTTCAATGCAATTGACTTTCATTCTTTAACTTTTGATTGTTATTTTTTTTCTTGAATAGTACCCCTTATAGATAATGGGTAGTTATCTTTATTTATTTATTTTGATAAGTACCAGTTTTCATATAGGATGGTAGACTGCCTTACAGTTTTGATAATTTGTTATTTCTGTATCTTTTCCAGTTTAACACCCCTGATTGCTTGTATGTTTTGATACCCTATGACCGTTTTGGTTTAGCATGCTAGTATACCTAGATGAGACTTTTACTACCACCGTACGCCAAGACCCTGTATGTCGTCCTTTTAAATCGTATGATTTGTTTAAGTTCTGAGACTTTGATTGTGGGGGTTTGACCTAGAAGGAGTATGAATATTTTAATTTTGAGGACGAAATTTTTCTAAGGGGGTAGGATTGTAACACCCAGTTTTTCAAATGAGGATAATTTTAAACTTTTGTAAAAGTTTATTATTTAATAATAGGATTTATGATTTATGGGAATTTTTAATTAATTTAATACTATTTAAAATTGGTGAATTATAATTTTGATGTGTTAGCTAGTGAACTCTGGAACTGTTGAGCCTAGAATTGACTAACCTAGACTAGTTGACCATTGTTGACCCAACCCCAGCTAGTTTGACCATAGTTGACTAGAGTTTACCTAGTTTGACTTTATAGTTGACCAGAGTTGACCAAGAGTTGACTTTGACCTAGATTGACTTAGACTCATGTAGATTGCATTATAATTTCAATTACCATATAAATTGAACTCTTAATAACCTATGTTGCTATAACTAGGACTCTGTGACTCCAGTTGGCCATCTTTTTATATCAGCTGTTCAGGGTATCAGGCGAGTACATTCTCTGATTATTTCATATCTTGTTAGAATTATATTCCTGCTTTAGATTACTTTGCTTGATGTTGTCACAACATTATCACGGATTAGTACTATATGGATCTCTTCATACGATGTTATCTCCCTCGGGAGCATCGAGTACATTGTGTCATGTGCGTTTCACTTTCATCATGTACTCCTGTGCTTTCACCATACATGTACACTCTTGTGAATTATGTACTCTCATGTTCACGGAGCCCTCATGTATACTATCATGTGCACCCTTTCATGGGCCTTCATGTGATATCATGTATAATAACATAACCTGCTTAGATCCTTGTGTATTGATTGGGGAAAACGGGAGAGTGCAAATAGTCATGTGAACAAATTCCATAGTAGTGTAGATCATGTGAAACTCTTTAGTGTAGATCATGTACTAATCTGTCCTGTTCACATGTGCTATCCTGTACTCTACATCACTAGCCACTATTAGTTCTCTATATACAGTAGCTATTTACTTACAGTTCTCCTTCTTTTACATCATGTACTTCCTTTCAGTTTCCTGTATCTTACTCTACTGCATGTTTATATTTTCTAACCTGCTATGATCTGTTGAGATGTATTGTGCTCGCTCCTGTCCTGACTGGACCTGTTGATAAATTTTACAGATAGCCTGGAGGTTGCCTGCTAGCCTAGAGGAGACACAATAGAGGTTGTATAGATAGTTATTTTCAGTTGTCTTGAGTTGTATTTATTTTATGGATTACTGTATTTGAGATTTGAGATGTTTTCTGGGTTTGTGTATCTTAGACACTTAGATTTCTATATGCTGTATCTCTCTTTGCGGATTTCATGTTTTATCTATCTTTCATCATGCTCTACCTTAGATGTGATTGAGACTGTATTTGCTATGTCACCTCCATTCGGAGAGTATATACTGTACAGGTACCTTTATATTGTTAGATGTTTGACCTAGGACAACGTTCTACCGCCGACAGTACAGCGTAGGCTAGACGTACCCACGTCTCGTGCCCTTACTCTAGGGTGCGGGTCGTGGCATTCTGCGATCAAACTCTGGCACAATGCTCTATGCAAAGAATGGATGCCTTTCATTACCGGTGCGTACATGGCCAAAAAGAAAGCCCGGGACGCACAATTCCTGGGACTAAATTTCTCCACACACGAAGAAAAAAGGAAACACTCATCTAGCAACAACCCTATCAACAAAGAAGAAAAAGACAAATAATCTATGACCGTCAACATATCCAAGGGTTCAGCGTCTGTGAACCAGAAGTCGACAGAAGTGCCGAAACTGAAGGAAAACTATTCCTTCAATGATGAAGATGTACTGGAGCTCTTCAACGTACTAATGACGGGCGAAAAGCTTCAACTCCTGCCTCCCAAGCGTCCTGACGAAGTAGAAAAAATGGATAGTTTGAAGTATTGTCACGATCATCGGTACGTCCACCACTCAACATGTTACTGCTACATATTGAAAAAGTAGATTCAACGGCTCATTGATGCCAAGGTCCTCTCACTTGACTATGAGGACAAGACGGTCACCATGGTGACCCTCCAATTCGACAGCTTCCCGAAGATGGGAGCCCAAGACGGTGTCGTCCCCATTCCCAAGACCACGATGGAAGTAGTCAATCTTCCACCAGCCCGTGACAATGCTCAGGGCCTCATCCCGTTGACGCCACCGCGAGACAAAGTTATATGGGTCCATCCTGATCTCGCCCCATACATAATGCTGTCCACCGCACGCTCTGTCAAGGGAAAGAAACCAAGTCATGTCGTACGGTTTCTGCCTCAACCGACGATGTCCATGTTACCATTCGATAGGCTCACCAGCGAGAAGACAACCAAACCCTAGAAGAGGAGGCACCTTCGCCTGCTATTTTCATTGCACCTGATGCTTCAGAAACATGTATGTCTCAACCTCCTGCAACAGATAAGCAGAAGTAGAAGGAGGTTCTTTTTGACAGATCGCTGATCAAACCCTACAACTTCGACATGTTGGCACAACTTGCCAATACTCCAGCTAGTCTGTCACTCTTTGAGCTCCTCCGTTTTCTAAAAAGACTCGAGATGCCCTCAGCAAGGAATTACAGAATGCTGACTCATTCCCCACCCAGTTTCAACCGCCCAAGGAGGATCCTGCCGCTTGCCCATATTGCCACAGTGTGGTTGAGATAATTCCAAACATCACTTTCACTCAGCAGGACATATTGTTGAAGAATAACTGGCACAATAGACCGCTGTACTATACAAGGTATATTGGGGCCATTAAGGTCGATCGCATCCACATCGACCCCGGTCCTTATCAATGAAGAGTCAGGGGACTACATATGCGCCAATACTGAGGCACATTTTTAAATGATGTAATCCCTCGGGATAAAATTACGTATTTTATTAATAGAAAGTTATCTTTGAATTACTCTTGTGGACACAGGAATGCTATGTATTTCTTAGATAATACTCTATATATGCTACAAACACAAGTGACAACCGCTAATCATGCAAGCCGAGTTGTCCCGTCCCTTAATGCTTACTTCGTGGTTCCAGCAAGAAAGAAAGACGGGGAACCCATCATCTTCGATCAGGTAGAATGTCCCCAAAGACTCACTTCCGTTGAACCTGAACCAGATGACAGCAAGATGCAACTCTACCATTATACTACTCAAGCCAAATACCTTATCCAGAAGATGGGTTATGACTTGACTAGTGGTAAGGGTCTGAATTATGGCAAAGGTCGATGCCTCCCTTTACGACTTCGTGCCCCACGCCTCTGGTGAGGACTAAGTGCTGATGTACTTATGTGGCGACGAGTAGACCGTGCTTCTGGAGATGACGGAACCTCTGTGCTTTCTGGCGACGAGTGGACTTGGCCTCGAATGACGACGAGACTTTTGTGCATGTAGAGCAACTTATGAAGCTGTGTTTTAGGCAACCAGAGTCACTGTGTTGTAGGCGACAAGTAGGCTTGTGCTTCAGGTTGACGAGATTATTATGCTTTTGGAACGACATGTTGACTTGCATTGGTTACAACGGGAGTTCCCAAGTCTCTTGTAGAGAAGTGACTTAAGTTTCTGATACGGAGCAGATGACTGCACCGTAGGAATGGAGATGGTATGAGCATATCACTATCATGCGCCTCATGCGGACGCAGGTAAGTAACTGTGCCTCTAACAGTGAAGGCGTTGGCTGCAAAGGGAAGGGTATGACACCCTTGTGCATCTGGAGATTGGCACAGGCAGATAGATGCACCTCTGGAGTGAAGACCCTGGTTTCTGGAATAAAAGAAGGGGAGGAGGGCCCTACCACCATCTTGTTTCTGAGGTTGGTGCAGGCAAGTGGCTGCACATCTGGCTCGAAGGCTCTGGCTTCTTCAAAGTACCGAGTTATTGATATACTTCTGAGAGGCTGTGCCCATAAGAATATCATAACATGCTTCGGTGGAGGTCAATCCTCCAGCGTGTGTATCGAAAAGAAGGAAGGCTGCGCTTAGATGAAGATTGCATCCCTTGTAGAAACCTCTAGGCTTTTGTCGAATCTGTACTAGATCCTTTGTAGAAGAACAAAATTAGTCCCTTATGTATGGTCCTGATGTGTCTGTACTAGACGTTGGTAGATATGACGATAAAGGGACTTCTCTCTATATCTTCTGATTTTCTTTTTAGCACTGAGCCTGAGTCTTTTGCATCTTTTACACTTTGGCGAAGGGACGTCTTCAGCTAAAATTTGTCATACTTCTACACACCCGACCCCTGCCATCTCTTCCAGTAGAGACTTCACCATGCCATCGCCATCGACATCAACATTACCACCTCTGTTATATCCGGCTCTGGCCAATCCAGGCCATCCGTCGTCACTACCTAGCCGCCCATTCACCATAACACAACCAACACAAATTTTGTATCCAGGTGTTAGTGTCCACCACCACCACCACCACCATCGTATCAGTCATGTCTGGACCCGTGTGTCCGTGTCCTCATCCATCCCCTTATCCATTTCTTTATACCAGTACAAATTCTCGTATCCGAGTCGGACACGAATACAAAACCCAAAGAAATCCGGTGTCCGAAAAGTCGGACACAATCAATACAGAATCCTTACCCCTATATCCGACACCAGGACACAGCCACAAACAAATTAAAAGAAGAAAACCCTAACCCTAACCTCTGACCATCAGCCGATGCCGCCTGAGCTCTCTAGTGCCGGTTGCCGTGCCTACAGCGACCCCGTCACCACCGTCCTTGGCCGCACCTTACCCGGCCCGCAAACCCTCCTCCAGAGGCGACTCGAGCCCCATGGCTATCCATTGCCGACAACGTCCTTTGACCGCCAACGTTTTGCCGAGCCTCGGCCATCCCCGAATCAGCCGCCCAGATCCGGAGTGCTGGACCGCAGCGCACGTCACCCATGCCTATTACCAACTCCCGACGCTCACCCGACGCCATCTTGTGCGATGCGCTCCGCCTCGCTGAGTAGATCTCCCACTCTCCCTCTCTCTTCCTCGGTATCTCTCCCTCTTTATTCTTCTTCGTCTCTTCTACTTGGAAACTGGAAAGAGCTAAAGAATAAATTTCTCTCTTTGCCTCCTTTAATTACACTCTCACGGAATAGCACAGAAGTCGGAGTAACTGTTATGTTGGATTTTATTTTTGTGTTTTATTTAACATTTGAATTTTTTGTATACAGAGAACTGAGTAAAAAATTTAGTGTTATTCTATTATTATTAGTAGTATTATGACTTAAGTGGAATGGAAGAGCAGTAGTTGGCTTAATAGGCTTTAAACTATTGGGTTGTTTAGTAATGGACTTAGCATTGGTTTATTTGAGTAGGGATTCAAACCAGAGAGCAATGAATCGATGGGTAGATAGGCCTGAATAAAACTTTTGGGTTTGGTTTTGTTAGGCTTATGGTTAACTGTTGGATTAGTTTATGGGTTTTTGACTTGATATTGGGTTTAAGTCCACAACAAGTATTTTGTTGAATAATTACTTACTTTTGGCTCATGGGCTTGATCAAATGGGTTGGACCTTGGGCTGATTTATTTTGAATAATATAAAATTTAGTAAATAAATATATGGATTTTGGGATAATAGATTATTTAAATAATTTTAGCCATATGAATATTCGGGTTGGGCTTGTTCATATATATTGAGAATATATATTATTGAGTTTTTCTGAAAATATTTATAGATAAATTTACTTATATAATCATTTGGGCTATTATATACGTATAAGTAAATTCTTTGGGCATATTATATTGGGTTATACATGTATGGAACTAATAATATAATATTATTTTAGATTTATAATAATGGTTTTTTATAATAAGTACATTTCTAATAGTCTTTTATTTATTTTAATGGTTGTAAATATATGTTTAGTAATAAGGCTAATAATCTTTCATGTACTTTTATATATTTCTTAATAGGTTCATATATGAGAGTTGTAAATAATTTCTAATTAGTTTGTAAATATCTTTCTAAATATATATAATTTTCTAAATAAGAATTATTCTTTCTAAAATAAATTTTCTCTTAGACTAGATTATTCTTTTGACCATGACTAAACTAATCATATTCCTATTTCTTTTGCCAAATCTGGATTTCTTCATATCATACTTGGCTAATTGGACTATTCTGAATTCAATAGAATTATCAGTTTCACCAGCTAAGGACCCCATGCGAGTACATTTCTTGTGTGTTTTCAATTTGATATTTACTATAATTGTATGATTAGTGATGCATATTTGATTCTTGACACGTTCGTTACACAGATAGTATTTTATGCATCCTATTGTCAATTTTCTATGTATGTTGTCATCATAATCAACGGATCCATGTTAGTTTTTTCGGGGTGGGGGAGGTACTAATTAGATATGTGATCAGACCCGTAGACCGTGCTTAAAATTGTTAATTTTTTATGCTATTTAGACAGTGAGGATGCAAATCCTATGTAGACCGTGCGGTATAATTGTCCCAGACCGATCACATATTGAACAGTGTACTTCAACTCGCGTAGATGGTTATGCTTCCTTGTTCCATGCTCTACTTGTCATCATATATTTCTTGTTAATTGTTTCGTTTTATCTTCCATGTCATATTTTACAGTTTATTTACTTCATCATGTATGTCATTTTCTATTTACTGTTTTTATAGTCGTTATCATATATTTGGAACTGCATGGTTGAATTGTACTCGTTCCCTTCCTGACTGGAAATCATTTTTCATATAGTCGCAGCTACTCTATGCATTAGATCCTTGGGAGAGACATGGGTGCATTTGTAAGGCCAAATCCTAGAGACTAGTTAGATAGTTGAGTTTATCACAAAGATTCATTTAGTTGTCTTTTCTATTTTGTGAGATATTGTAAATTTTATAATCAAATGTAACTTGGGATATTGTAATTGATTTAGCATTGTGAATGAGAAATAAAGATATTATATTATGAGCAAATATTGTGACTTGAGCATTGTGGTCTAGACATCTTACTACGTCACTTCTGCGACATAGGCTGGACTTGCTCACGCGCTCGCATTCTGAAAAGCGGGTACGGATCGTGACAGATCAGTACCACAAAATCTGCACACATCTTCATCCTTGTCGTCTATGTAGTACAACATGCATCTGTTGCGACATGCATCAATTTTATCATATCCCATCCAGAGCGATCCCACCATTCTCTTAGATAGATAAAAGTCTGTAGGTAACTTGGCACCCTCCGACAAGATCTCTATAATCAACTCGATGATTTGGTTGTAGCATTCTTGAGACATGTTGAAATCAGACTTGATGCTCAGCAGTCATGTAACCACCTCCAACGGTGAATAATCCTCACAACCAGGATACAAAGGAGTCCTTGCATTCTCCAGCAACTCTATAAACTTTGCAACATAGGCATTCGGTGCCTCCTCAGCCGCATCAGGATTGTCAACATGGTCGTGGACATCCATATACGGCTCTAAATTAGGCTCCGGCTCCGATGCTAAAGGCACAAGTTCTCCGTGTGAGGTCCACTGATAGTAATTCGGTATGAAACCCCTCGAGTACAAATGATATGTCACGTCCACTTCTGGATGATATATTAAGTTACGACATCTCACACATGGACACTTAATTTTGGTACGGTCCATGTACTGAGGGAACGCCTTGACGAACTGTAGGAACTGCTCTAACCCTTGTATAAATTCATCCCACACACTGCACATGTCATCAGGATGACGATTGTACATCCACGAATGATTTCGTAGATAGCAATTCATATCTATTTGAAGATAATTCTGTAAAAATGGATACACATTATTTGAGCATATTATCCAAATGGATGTATAGATGGATACACATGAGTATTAAATAAGTGTCGTCACGTATTCAATGTCAGCCCTTTTCTTCAAAGAAAATTTATTTCTGCAAGCCTTTTAAGGCTTTCAGAGTTCTACAAGATTTCAAAAAAATAATATAAAAGGCTAAGTATTATAATTTTCTTTTCTAGGATTTATTGTTCTTTGTTTTCTTTAAGATTTTTTACTCCTTTCGTTCTTTGTCTTTTCTTCTATTTTTCTGAAATTTGTAGAACTTTAAAAGCCTCAATAAGGCTTACAAATGTAAACTTACTTTTTCAGAGAAGAGTTGACATGGACACTTGACTTCGGGCTGACACGAACACTTATCTAAGTATCTAAGACAATTACTATACACACGTTCATCAAAGTACCAACATACTTGACACTTGGGTGTTGTCACGTGTTCTTTGTGAGCCATTCTCTGAAAATAAATTTTACTTCTGCAAGGCTTTTGAGGCTGTCAAAGTTATACTAGATTTTTGAAATTTTTTATAAAAGACTAAGTTCTTCGTCTTTTTTGGTATAAATCTACTAGCCTCAAAAGGCTTGCATAAGTAAATTTAGTTTTCAGAGAAGGGCTCACATGGACACTTGATTTCAGGCTAACACGGACACTTAACATAATAGATGATGATATCTCTGTCGTCATGTGTTCCTTGTGAGCCCACAAGAAAAACTTAACCTCGGAGTGTCCAAGCTAGCACTGACCATGAAATACTTGGCGATACCAACCTAACACTTACCTATATACCTAGTATGTTGACACATGTCTTGACACTATACTAATCATACCTACACTTGACACCATACCATATCTTATAGTACATACACTTCAGGTGGTGGCCTATGAATGAAACCTAGCTACGTATCCATCTTCGATCTGCTTTGCTTGTGTGCGGTTAATGCATAGGCCACAAAAAGACCGACTGCACTACTACACCAAGCTATCAGTACCTAGCATACAAAAGACAATTTTCACGTGGTGGCACGAGGTACATGATGACTAAAGCACTGACTGATCACAGGAGGAACTCGAGGGAAGGTCGCAATTCATACTCATCAATTGAAAATGCATAACCATCAAATGCATGTCATATAAAGTTATTAGCCTATATGGGCCCATATATGTGAAACCTAATAAACTGGACTGTGCCAACCCAGACCCATGATTAAACGGACCGGACTAATACATAGGCAAATTTTTCAGGTCGGGCTCGTGCTGGGCTAGACCGAGCCAGCCCAATTGACAGGTCTACCTACATCCCTAAGCAACACTGTCATTCATTTGGCTCAAGTAATATCCAAAAAAACCTAAGTCTTCAGCACATTCAGTATAAATCCTAATAGCTCCTTAATTTATACTACAAGTACTAATTATTTCATGTGTATAATAAGTACCCTTTCGTCTGCTCTAGCTAATTAATCTCAATCTCTCTTATGTTCCTTGGTTAATTACCAATAGCATTCTTTCTAGGAAAAAAAATAGAAAGAGCGAATGTAAATGAGTTTGTACACCGAGTGTGTGTGTACATCGAGTGCGTGTCCATGTGTACACCGAGTATAGTATAATGACAATCAAATAGAGAATATATTAACTACGGTATGTGTCCAGGTGTACACCGTGTGTGTGTGTGTGTGTGTGTGTGTCTGTGTCTGTGTTAAGATTAGGGTTTGTGTTCGCGTGTGTTAGTGTGTCATCTCGTGTGTGTGTGTGTGTGTCCTAGTGTGTGTGTCTGAGTTAGGGTTAGGGTTTACCGAGGTGGTGGCCGGAGAGGAGGGGGTTGATCGAGGAGGGGGTGCCCGGAGTCAACGTCGGAGTTGCGAAGGGGTGGCGAGCCGGAGCTACGAAAGGGTGGCAGGCTAGAGGGGGTAGTGGGGACAGCACAGTCGAGGGGATTCGGGGTCGGCACCGGAGTTGCGAAGTGGTGGCGGGCCAGAGGCGGTAGCACCGGAGCTGCGAAGGGGTCGTTCGAAATTTTTGGATATGGAATGGGAGGGGAATTTTTGAGAGGATGGAGGAAATGAACTCTGTTAACCTATATGAAAAGCGTTAGCGACGTCATCACACGACGTTGCTAAACGTCGCTAACTTTATAAAATTTAACAATGTATGCAAAATGACGTTGCTATGCATCGCTATAATAAAAAAAATAGCGACGTCGAGCGACATCCGTCGACATCTTATTCCGTAATATTATTTGTAGTCACTGAACGTCGCACCGTCGCTAACAGCGACGTCTTGCGACGTTTATTTAGTACGTCGTTATATTCATAAAATTTAGCGATGTTCATGCTTAACATCGCTAATTGGATATATTTTGGTAGTGATACACCTTGAATCGAAGCTGAAACCCAACACAATACATCCACAAGATGACACATAAAAAAAATACTAGTAACTATCTATAGGACGTCCTCCTCCAACATTACTCAAAGCATAGGTCACCATCCTTTCCTCAATCAATAGAGGCCCATGCTTACGAATGCTCTCAAAAGTAGGGCATTTTCGTGCTTTTCTTGTGACAACACCTTTGATTAGGTTGGCCCTCAGTACCTGTTAGGGTCGGGGTACAATTTTTCGAAAGAAAACAGAAATATTGTAACAATTGTACAAACAATCGTTATTACGTAACACTTCACAGAAGGTACGTAATAGAAATTTCAACTAGTGCTACACTTCACAGAAGGTGCACAGAACGTAACACTTCACAGAAGGTACGTAAGAGAAATTTCAACTAGTGCTACACTTCACAGAAGGTGCACAGAATGTAACACTTCACAGAAGGTACGTAAGATAAATTTCACTAGTGCTACACTTCACAGAAGGTGCACAAATAGAATTCTGATAATATCAACGCAAACACATCACCGAAGGTGCGCTAATAATATCCTGGTAAAACCAACAAAGAAAGTGACAGGCGAAAGGTGGAAAAACTCCTGCTGGGGTGAATGATCACCATTGCTCAAAGCTTTATTCGCCCCACACGAATAGCTTCTAGGAACCAGCAAGTTCGTCGGAGAACTTGGAACACTCTGCTCTTCTGACTCCTCGGATGAACTTGAACTCCTGTGCAAAATGCAATGCTGGTACAATTTCTCTCTTCTCTCTCACAGCCTCTAAGCACTTGTAAACTTTCTGTCTTTTTTCTGTGTCCTGTGAGAGAGAAGGAGGAGGCCTTATATAAGCCCCTGCAACAACTGCCCGGTTAGCACAATGTTAGGGACGTGGTAGTAACCACCCCGAACATGGAGCAACCGCTCAGAACATGTAAGGACACGTTCTGCTTGAAGTTGTGCCATTCATGTAGCCAGCGTAATTTGCACTTTACGCACACAGCCCCTTTACGCACCCTACGTATACTACGCAAACTGCGTACGCTGCGCACACTGTGCACTCTACGCACGCTGCGTACGCTGCGTACACTACACGTACTGGGCGTACTGGGCAGCGTACTGGACTGCGTAACTGGGCCAGCGTAACTGGGCTCGCGTAACCGACCGCGTAACGTGTTCACGCAAGTGGCTCGCGCAACGAGCGCAACTTAAGCGCACTATGCGCCTAGCGACGATGCTGACGTGCTAAGGGTCTGTTTGGTTACTTAAAACTCGGATGCAACTCGTACTTTTTTGGTAATTCAGCTGAACTCTCAGGAGTTCAGCTGTTTGGTAACTCTTCTGATAAACATAGTTTTGTAGTGATGTGACAAGGACAGAGTTCCTGTCCCCTGCAGAAATTCTACTTTTCACTTCCAACTCTTTTTTTATGAAACTCTCGGAGTGATCCGGAGAATGAAGTATGCAAAAGTGCTCTCCAGCGACGACAGTGTTCACTCACCCCAAACCCAATTCCTTGCCACCACCTCCAAGACCCCCCTTTCCGACCTAGAGGAGGCCGGCGTCGACGTTAAAAATAGCAGCGACGATGATGGAGAAGAGCGTCGACGCGGTCTTGGCCCCGGTCATGATAGAGGAGGCCAGCGCCGACACCGAGGTCGAGGATGGCACCGACGATGATGTGGGCATGTGACGTGGAGGAACTTTCCAAACTCCGGATCCATGTCGGAGTCCTGTGGGATATAGCCGGTTGATAAAGCCAAGGCAGTGGGTGACGCCCTAGGTGTGGCCACCGAAGATCGCGACGACGACGTCGGCAGCAACGAAGTTAATCTCCTCAAGCATCTACATCGCTGCAGAGCGGCCGTCGTCGACGAGTCCCGCGGCCGCTTCCCGGCATCTCGAGCGACCTCAGCTTTGAGATCCAGTCCCGCCGCCCCTTCCGGCTTTGAAATCAAGTTCCTATTGTTCGGTTAGGGAAGAAGAGAGGTTTGGAAAGGGAAAAAAAATCTGGGAAGAAGAGAATGGGAATGGTTTGAATAATCTAATTATAATTTGATATCTTTGATTATGGTAATTATTTATTTAATAGTTAATATATTTTTTGTTTAATTATGGTAATTATTTTAGAAGAGGAGGAATGATCTAGAAGGGGGAAGGAGGGAGGAATTTGAGAGTGGGTTGGGGTGATGTGGTTGGTGGTGGGTGTTAAATTGTTATAATATAATGGAGTGAAAAATGAGAAAGGAAAAGGAAATGGTCTGTTTGATCTTGAGAAAAAGAATAAGTAATCTTTAATATATTTTTTTATTAAATTATGATAATTAATTTAATTTAATTATGATACTTATGGTAATTAAATTTTTTGTTAATTAATTTAATTTATTTTTAATATATTTTTTGTTAATTTATGAGATTTTCTTTTATTTTATGAAATTTAAAATATCAATTAAAATAATCAATAGTTATTTGATAATTTTTATTTTGAAAATATTTCATAATTAATTTAATTATGTGTTATCATATCTACAATCCCAATATCCACATTCAACAACCATCCAAACAACCGAACTCGTTTTTTCTTCACTTTCAACAACCATCCAAACACCAAACTCATTTTTCTTCCACTTGCAGGAGACAAAAAGTACTACATCCAAATACATTTTGGAAAGTGTCACTTTCACACTTTCAACTGCAACTCATCATGACGTAAGTGCCACTTTCACACTTTTAAAGAGTTACATCTCTCCGTGACACAGCTAATATCCGTACCTAGGATAAGCATGTCGTCCACGTACAGACAAACGATCACACCTCTTCCATCAGCATACTTCGTGTAAACACACTTGTCCGTATCGCTGACCATGTAGCCATTTGACCTTATAAATTTGTCAAATTTCTCATGCCAGATCTTGGGAGCCTGTTTAAGACCGTACAAGGATTTCACCAACTTACAGAATTTGTCTTCAAGACCCCTGATGACAAATCCCTCTGGCTGTTGCATGTAGATCTCTTCGGTCAGCTCGCCATTTAGGAAAGCCGTATTCATATCCATCTGATGTATCACCTGTTAGCCCAATGATTATATCATATTTTTGAATATGGCTAATCAATTAAGTTTAACATAATACCATCACTAATATTCATGTAATCACTATCATGTTGCTACTTAAACTTAGCATTGTCCTAATATTAGCATTGTTCTAATATCAATATTGCTATGCTTGTATCATATTGATTTCGTTTGTCTAACATGTATATGTAGACATGCTGTAAGCATGATCAAGCTTTGTCAAACCAGGACATATGCAATAGAGAATTATTGATGGGCCAAAGACGGCGTCATACAAGAAGATTTCTCTGAACCGCCTAACGACCTATCCGGGGCCTCGTATCGGGGGTTCCGCTGCCCGGTCAGCGGACAGGGGTCGAGGGGGCAGCGCCCTCCGTCAGGGGTTCGGGGGCGAAACCTCCGAAAGGTATTCAGATTTCCAGATCTGTTTATCTTTAGACGACCGCCGTCAGTGAAAAAGGCGTCTTCATGTCTGCTCAAATATTTGAAGAAATGCGTCATCAAAGGGCTCTTAGTTTTCCTATTTCATCAATATATTTTCCATATTTATTGAGTCTAGGAATATGATGTAAACTGCATCATACTGGCAAATAGGCTACCCAAGAAACGTTTTCAAAATACCCTTTCATTTTGAAAACAAGCCCACTTACAAAAGCCCAAACTACTTCCTAACTGCCTGACTTTTCAAAAAGCCCAAAAACCAATTTTCAAAAACCCTGACAGAACTCCAACAGAACTCCAGGAGAATTCGGCCAGAGTTCAGCCCGAATTCGGCCAGAGTTCGGCCAGAGTTCGGTTAGTGAACGTTGCTTTTTGAACTTGGTCTTCCTGCAGTTACGGATTCCACCGAGATTTTCTCATAGAGTTCTGCCCGAATTCTGTCCGAATTCTGTCATAATTCTGCCTTTGGAAAAACTATAAATAGAGAAGGATTTCGATCATTTCAATACACTCATTCACTTTCATATCTCTTCTCTATAAGCCTACTACTTCTTCCAAAGTATTCTGAGCTATTCATTTTCTAATCCCAAGCCAGTTACAATCCTCTAGTCGATTTGCCAGTGCGGTACGGTCTAGAAGTTTCAGAGTGGTTGTAATCGGAGGCTTGATTGAAGTTACACACTTCACAATTGAAGTTGGTCGAGTACTTCGGATCAAAGCTCGCGTTGTAGAAGTTACAAGATCTTCGGATGAAAACTTGTGGTGATTTTCCATAGTGGATTCAACTGGTAGCAAGAGTTCTACCGACTGGACTAGTCCTCAACAGAGGGAAACCAGTATACATCCTTGTGTTTGCGTTTGCTCTCTACTCTCTACTTTTCATTTACATATCTGTGATATATTATATGTGATCTTATTGCTAACAATTTTTAAATAGTTAATTTCCGCTGCCTACTCTATTCATCCCCCTCTAGAGTATTGTGCTTTACAACTCGTTCCTACAATCGGTCCTACAATTGGTATCAGAGCGGGTACTGCAACTAGAGGTAATATATTTTGATCCCAATTGTTCCTACAATTGGTATCAGAGCCAGTACTGCAACTAGAGGTAATCTATTCTGATCCCAATTGTTCCTACAATTGGTATCAGAGTGGGTTATACAGGTAAATCGAGGTAACACTGCTATTATATTCTTATTTTTTATAGCTGTTACATAGATCACAATATCACATATGGCAAGTATGTACTTCACAACTGAAGAGCAATCCTCAAATAGACTCCCACTATTTGATGGAACAAACTATAGCTATTGGAAGACACGGATGAGCTTCTACTTGAAGTCTCTAGATTTTGACTTATGGTCAATTGTTGTCACCGGCTACAAGAAGCCTACTATCACTTCTATTCTCACATCCTCTATAATCAATAAGCCTTATTATAGTTACACGGATGAAGAGAAGAAGTTAGCTAGCCTTGATGCAAAATCTATGCATATGTTTTATTGTGCTGTAGACACAGATGTATTCAATCTTATTTCTACTTGCACAACATCTCATAAAATTTGGAAAGTTCTTGAAGCTACTTATGAGTGCAGGTATGAAAGTAAAGCTAGCAACTCCAGAAAGAAGGATAGTCTTCATAATAATGTAAATATGTACATGACGAAATTGGGATTTAAGGTACAGCATAATCCCTTATACGAAGAAGAGCTTGTATGTGACAATTACAAGAAGATAGACCACATCCAAGAAGATTGTACTACTACAAGAAAGGAGAGTCACTACGAACAATCAAATGAAGAAAGATCATCGGGCATATGGTGTGAAAGCGAAGCAAGCGAGTCTGAAGAAGAAGAAGAAGAAGAAGAAGAAAAACCTCATCAAGCTGCAAATTTATGCACAATGGCATTATCTAACGAGGTAGAAAATAATTCTTTTTCTGAAGAGAGTGAATTTTCTTATGATAATTTATCTGATGCTTTCAGTGATCTGTTAGAAGAACACAAGAAAGTATTAGATAAATATAAGCAAGCTAGAAAGGATATTCTATCTTATAAGCGTAAGATTGAAAAGTTTACTTGCTTATTGAATGATGCTAGAGATACTTCTACTTCTGATAATTCTATTGAGATATCCACACTTGAGTTTAGATTGCATGAGGCGCTTGAATGCATTGAGAAAAGCACTCAAGAAAATACTAAATTTAAGGAGGAATTAGAAGCAGAAAAGAAGAAGTATTATATTGCTTCATGTAGAATTGATGCTCTCTCTGCTAAGTATGATGAGATCTGTGCTAACTCTAAAAAGTTAGAGATTAGACTGGGAAAGCAGGTCGTACAACCTATGACTCAGTCTAACACAAGACACTTAGCACATCACAAAGTCACACACGTCAGATCTTTTAGAAAGGAAGCAAGCAAAGCTAAAGCTTCACACAACCATGCTTTCTATTACAAGTATCCACGCACATCATATCACACTACTGCACATTCTCATACTACTGCACATAGTACTAATGTTAATTCTTTCTGTCATTATTGTGGTTTGAATGGACATGTTTCTAATCGTTGTCAGATTCGAAAGCTAGTTGATATAAACTTGTGCAAATGGGTTCCCAAAGCTAACAAATGTGGATCCAAGTATTGGATACCAAAGTCTTCACCTAATATTGCAGGTGAAGCTTCTCATATCAAATAGAACCATAGAACATGTTCGTGATTGCAAAGCTACAAAGGTCATCTTCCATGCAATTGCACCAACAGAAGTATGGTCACTAGAACCACTTCGGTAATATGCTTTTTAAACAGTTTTTACTATCTAGCATGTTCTTTTTGATGTCTTGCTACTAGCTTTCATTGATATCTTTTAAATTGTTTATTATTTGAATCAATATGAGATATAATCTTAGCATGATATATGTCCAGCTTAAATGATCAGCTCACACTATATAGTTTTTTTTTCTATTAGTGTGACACATTTGTCTATGTATGCTATTTACTTTTAATCTTTATTCTTGAAGCATGCATAGGAGCTTTTTTTTTGAGTTAATATGCTTTTGACTCTCTGTATTTAATATATTTTTAATGGTCACTTCTTATTGATTTGTCTTTAAAATGTCATATTTACTTTAATCAATATTTTTGAGTATGTATGTTTAGCACAAGTCTTCTATTTACTTGAAAAGTATATGCATATATTTTTATGTTAACCTTGTGCTTGCATAATATATTCACTATTGATTCGCAAATTTTTATTGTGATTAACTTCTTATGAATCAATCAAATCTTTTTCTGACAAAGCATATTTATGCATGTTTTTGATCTTGTGATTTTTTTTATGCTTATTAAGGATACATGAATAATTTATTTTATTTATATATTGCTCATGTTTCTTATATTTTTGTATAAATATCTTTATGGGGATATATGAGTTAAGTTCAAGTTCTATATTATTTTAAAAAAAGTAGTTTTTAAACTTGTGCTTATCTCATACTTCAGCTATTGATTTCTTTGAACAATTTATGTTCTTATCTTTATCAGCTTCTTCCTCAAAGCCTCTTTTTGATAATTTTATTTTCTTGGCTTTTTGGTTGACATTTTTGATACATGATATTTTTAATATCTAGATCTTGATAAACCATTCCTTGGGTATTTACTTTTAGGAATTCTGGATTTTGATGTTGTTCGATGATACTGCATATATTCCTTTGAATCTAAGTTCTTAAAAGTAGAAATCATTTTGGGAACAAGCCGAAAGGGTCCTTCTGTCATACAGGTGTAAATAGCCTGAAGCGACACGGTGCACTAGTCTTCGGACTACCGCTAGCTGGGAACCGGCCCCTACAGCTAACCCGAAGTGATCAATACTTTATAGACTTAAGATTTATTAAGGTGTACTTGCAACTATTATCTAGTTCTGGATCCAAGGTGCTTCTCCTAGGTTCCAAAATACATCAAACGTATCTAGGTTCTACATTTGATTTACAAATGTTTTATATTTTATTGTTACCCAATGATTTTGTAGCACATATGGATAAATGTAAATTAATACATCTTATGTCGTATGCTATATTGTTCTAAGATTTTTAAGTCCATAGAATATAATTTATTTTATATTGCACTAATTCTTCTTAAATCCTCGGTTATTAAAGAAGAGATTTATTTTGGGTACAAGCCTACAAAAGGTCTGTCTGTCACCACGACTACGGTCGAAGCGAAGCGGTACTTAAGTGTTCTCCGGTGAACCTCCGTTAGCTGGGACAGTACCTCTACAGCTAACCCAAGATTAATCAACGCTTTATAAACTAAAGATTTATTGAGATCTAGTTGCAATTATTATCTGATGGATTTTGAATTTTAGATTTGATGAATAATATTATTTAATGATTTATTTTCACAAAGGTAGCATATGTTGATCTATCTTGTCAATTGTGAGATTCTATAGCATAGATCAATTTATGTCATCTTTTGACTTATACGATTATTCATCTTGCTAATTTGAAATATCTTTTGATTGTTTTTAAATGTTCATTTAATGGATATTTCTTCTTTTGTCTAAAGATGATTGTTTTTCGTATTCGTGACTACTCATTGAATATTATGGTATTGTGATTTTATCTTTAGCTTGTGTAATATTCGTAATATTCATGATTTTTGAGCTTTATATTATTATCTTCTTATTTAAGTTACTTACTGTCTACAACAGTCACTCTTTGTAGGGGAGAAGTCATGCTTATTGAATCTCTCTCTCAAAGCGTTTCTTTTTTTTAAATCTTACGGTTGTCAGGTGGACACCGTGCTAAGGCTTTAAAAGGAAAGAAATGAACTTTGATAAGAAGACCTAATTAATTTTCTACTTCTGGAAATATGTCTCTGAATTTTATCTATATTATTATTTTGGATATAATCATGTAAAGGTGGAGCAGTTTACTGTTTCAAGTCAATTAGCCCCTTGACATGCCATATATCAAGAATACACTTTTCTTTGAACATTTATCAGGTTATGTTTATTTGTTCAAATAGATTTTTTATGGATTCTTTTATTTGAAATTGTTTTCGTGATTCGAATCGACAGCTTTTAGTCTAAGGACTAAATGGACGCATTCGAACATTTATTAAGACAGTTTTTCGTAATAAATTCCATATTCTTTTGAAAAGTCTTTTTGATTTATTGAATCTGTCTCGTATTCAAATGTTATTATTAAAGATAGTTTTCAAAATCTTTTTATGTATTAAAATATTTCTTTTATATATATATTGGAGATATATTTTGTTTGTTCATCTTTAAGCATTTATTGGATTTCTTTTCTTGCCTAAAGATGATATTTGTTTTGAGTTTGGAATTTTATATGCATTTGATCAAAGGAAAGAAAAGATGCATATCTTGGAAATCCCTTAGATCTTGTGATTATTTATTTTATCTATTTTATGCATATTAATTATTTTTTGAATTATATACGCATATTTTAAGGGGGAGCAAATTAATTGTTTCAATTCTTTTATGCCCTTAATATGTGGTATACCTAGTTCATCATGGACATATATTTTTCTACTTAAAATATCTTGCTGAGTTGTTCATGATTTTTGGGTTTGTATTAGATGAGAGAATATATGATTATTATTTATTTTTAATTCTCTCGTTCGAGTTTCTAAAAGTTATCCTGCCAAAAGTAAATTTAATTTATTGATAATCCTTTTGAGTTTAAACTGATTTGACATTTCTTATTGAGATTTTATCTCAAAGTTCATGATTATCTATATTTAGACTGATCATACTTTGCGGGGGGAGCATTCAAGTCGACTGGATTTTTCCTTCTCAAGTATTTTGTCTTCATTACCTTCATGTTTATCTGAAGGATATATATCATGCTAAGGTAATTGAATTCAAATGCATGAACTTTGGTATAGATTTTGCATAGATTCTAGTATACATATTTTGATTTCTTTTCGATGATTATACTCTTTATGGAATTGATTCACTAATTTGTATGGGCAAATTATGAATCATATCTTTTATGATCATTGTTAAAAGTCTCATTATATTTTTGATTTTTTTATACTAGATCTGCGAATTTCTATTCCTCATGATTTATTTATGACCAATGATTGATTCCTACTATATTGATAGATTTTTTTTGGTCAAATGACATTCAAAACATATTTCATTTTTTGGATTTCTAGTTGGTAAACTATGTATTGCTTGATTTCAGTGTTCTTTGTTAAAAGTTCAACCAACTATGTTATATTTTTGACAAGTTTTTCTACTTTAGTTATGCAATTTTCTGAACTTGTCGTTACACTGTTCTCCTAATCCTTGATCATGATTATTTTTGCTTTCCTCCTTTACTTATGCTTGAGTTCATTTTAGCTCTAATTACGGGAGAGCTTATTTTTGATCATGTCAAAGGGGGAGAAATAAGTTTAAGTGGGGAGAAATAAGTTTAAGTCAGCACACAATATTCTAGTATTATGTGTTTATTAGTGATACATGCATCTATTGTATATATATTAAACTTAAAGGATTTGCCATAATCAAAAAGGGGGAGATTGTTAGCCCAATGATTATATCATGTTTTTGAATATGGCTAATCAATTAAGTTTAACATAATACCATCACTAATATTCATGTAATCACTATCATGTTGCTACTTAAACTTAGCATTGTCCTAATATTAGCATTGTCCTAATATCAATATTGCTATGCTTGTATCATATTGGTTTCGTTTGTCTAACATGTATTTGTAGACATGCTGTAAGCATGATCAAGCTTTGTCAAACCAGGACATATGCAATAGAGAATTATTGATGGGCCAAAGACGGCGTCATACAAGAAGATTTCTCTGAACCGCCTAACGACCTATCCGGGGCCTCGCATCGGGGGTTCCGCTGCCCGGTCAGCGGACAGGGGTCGAGGGGGCAGCGCCCTCCGTCAGGGATTCGGGGGCGAAGCCTCCGAAAGGTATTCAGATTTCCATATCTGTTTATCTTTGGACGACCGCCGTCAGTGAAAAAGGCGTCTTCATGTCTGCTCAAATATTTGAAAAAAGGCGTCATCAAAGGGCTCTTGGTTTTCCTATTTTATCAATGTATTTTCCATATTTATTGAGTCTAGGAATACGATGTAAACTGCATCGTACTGGCAAATAGGCTACCCAAGAAACGTTTTCAAAATACCCTTTCATTTTGAAAACAAGTCCACTTACAAAAGCCCAAACTACTGCCTGACTTTTCAAAAAGCCCAAAAACCAATTTTCAAAAACCCTGACAGAACTCCAACAGAACTCCAGGAGAATTCGGCCAGAGTTCGGCTCGAATTCGGCCAGATTTCGGCCAGAGTTCGATTAGTGAACTTTGCTTTTTAAACTTGGTCTTCCTGCAGTTACGGATCCCACCGAGATTTTCTCATAGAGTTCTGCCCGAATTCTGCCCGAATTCTGTCATAATTCTGCCTTTGGAAAAACTATAAATAGAGAAGAATTTCGATCATTTCAATACACTCATTCACTTTCATATCTCTTCTCTATAAGCCTACTACTTCTTCCAAAGTATTCTGAGCTATTCATTTTCTAATCCCAAGCCAGTTACAATCCTCTAGTCGATTTGCCAGTGCGGTATGGTCTAGAAGTTTCAGAGTGGTTGTAATCGGAGGCTTGATTGAAGTTACACACTTCACAATTGAAGTTAGTCTAGTACTTCGGATCAAAGCTCGCGTTGTAGAAGTTGCAAGATCTTCGGATGAAAACTTGTGGTAATTTTCCATAGTGGATTCAACTGGTAGCAAGAGTTCTACCGACTGGACTAGTCCTCAACAGAGGGAAACCAGTATACATCCTTGTGTTTGCGTTTGCTCTCTAATCTCTACTTTTCATTTACATATCTGTGATATATTATATGTGATCTTGTTGCTAACAATTTTTAAATAGTTAATTTCCACTGCCTACTCTATTCACCCCCTCTAGAGTATTATGCTTTACAACTCGTTCCTACAATCGGTCCTACATCACCATCTTATGTATTACTGCGAGAGCAATCAACATTCTGATGCTGGTCATCCGGGCAACTGGAGCATACGTGTCAAAATAGTCAATCCCCTGCTTTTGAGAAAACCCCTTGGCTACCAACCTAGTCTTGAACTTGTCAATAGTTCCGTCTGCTTTCATCTTCTTCTTGAAGATCCATTTGCATCCGATGGGTTTTGCTCCTTCAGGAAGATCAACCAACACCCAAGTGTTATTTGAGGTGATGGAATCAATTTCATTGTCAATCGCCTCCTTCCAGAAAACTGCATCTCTGGTCTTCATCGCCTCATCATATATAAGCGGATCTGCTTCCATATGATAGGTGACAAAGTCACTTCCGAAGTCCTTCGGCCTCTTCACACGCTTAGCTGACGGCTCAGCTTGTTCTGGTTCAATCGTTGTTTCAACAACATCTTCTTGGACCACATCTTCATTGAAGACTTCAGTTTGCTGCGCACCCTCATTGTTCTCCGGTACATCCGCAAGAACAATATTTTTGTGCCTTGCAAATTTGTCTTCAAAATATTCTACGTCGTGAGATTCAATGATATGATTTGACTCAATTTCAAGAAATCTCCGAGCATCACTCTTCTCGGCATACCCCAAGAAGATCGTCTTTGTAGTCCTTGTCCCAAGCTTCTGAATCTTCAGATCTGGAAGCTTGACATATGCCAGACACCCCCACACTCGAATGACATTCAAGTTAGGTCTGACCTTGAACCAGAGTTCATGAGGAGTAACGTCTGAAGTTGCATGAGGCACTCTATTTAGAATAAAAGTGGCCGTCAATGCAGCTTCATCCCAGTAGCACTTAGGAAGGCCGGCAGTCAATAACATTGAGTTAATTATTTCTGTTAACGTTCTGTTCTTCCTCTCTGCTACTTCCGTTTGATTGAGGAGAGTACGGAGTCGTAGTCTCATTGACAATTCCATGTTCTTTGCAGAACGATGTGAATTCATGAGACCTGTACAATTCCACTTCTTATTCTTTTGAGTTGTTGTCCAGTTTGCCGCTCAGCTTCGGCTCTGAACTCCTTGAACTTCTCGAATGCTTCGTCTTTAGCCTTCAGCAAATAGACGAACGCATACTTTGAGAAGTCATCGATGAAGGTTATAAAATACTTCATCCCGGCCTTTTTAGAGAACTGTTTGAAGTCACAGATATCTGAGTGTACTAACTCCAGAAGATCTGTACTTCGATTAACCCGAGGAAAGGGTTTCCTTGTGATCTTAGTTTGAGCACAAACTTCACATTTCTCTACTTTACCCCCACACTTGGAGATAAGCCCTAGACTAGACATTCTGTTAATTCGTTTAGAATGAACATGTCCTAGCCTATTATGCCACAACTCATAAGTATAAGCAGAATGAGCGATTGTATTAACAACATTGAACTGATTTACAAGCTGAATCTTGAACATTCCTTCGGTATAAAAAGCTTTTCCAAAATATGTTCCCTTGATAGACATCACCATCTGGCTAGCATTGATGTCCATCCTGAGGCCTGCGTTGCAAAGTAGGCCTCCTGAGATCAGGTTCTTGGCGATAGCAGGTACGTGCTTCACGCCTTGAAGCGTCAAAGACTTCTCCGAAGTCAGCTTCAACACCACCGTCCCGATCCCGAGCACTTCAGCTTGTGCCTGGTTCGCCACCATAACCACATCAGATGTAGGGGTATAGGTGGTGAACCACTCCTTGCTGGAGCAAACATGGCAGGTGGCTCCAGTGTCTACCCACCAGTCAGCATCAGTTCCTACCGCATCAACCTGCGCAATCATAGCAACAACATCAGTGATCATAGATACCTTACTAGGTTCTCCTTGCTCTGATTGCTTGGTTTTTGCTTTGTACTCATTCTTAAAGTGGCCCTTCTTGCCACACTTGAAGCAAGGCATTTGAGACTTTGGCTTCTTTTTCTTGATAGAAGTTCCCTTGACTTTCAGATTGTCAGGGTCCTTCTTCTTCCTGTGGGAAGCCGTCTTCTTTCCCCTTGGTTCCTTGGTATGAACCATATTGGCGTTAGCCAATTGCTTGGACAGTGCGTCCACCTTCAGTTGAGCCCGCATCTGGTCCTCAACATAGATTTCCTACAGGAGATCTTCAAGGGAGATCTCCAGCTTCTTCCTATGCATGTTTGCATAGAACTTGCTCCACCCAGCGGGGAGCTTTGAGACAATCCCTCCAACAACAAACTTATCGGGGAGGGGCATTGCCTCGTCTTCCAACTTCTGTCGCAATTTCAGGAACTCCTTCACCTGCGGCAGCATAGACTTTTCGTCCTCAGAGAACCACTTGTGATATTTTTCAACCACAAAAATTTTACTGCGGTTCTTGTCTTCTTCGTAGAGTTTTCCTAGAGACTCCCATATGTCTCTAGCGATATTCTTCTTAGAATAGGATTCTGCAAGGGAATCTTCCATAGCATTCAGGATAAGCAGCCTGCAAATACTATTTTTCCTTCTCCATTTTGCTTGCAGTTTAGTAGCCGCGGTGATTGCGGCAGCAGATCCAACATTTGGAACAGTAGGTTCTTCCTCCAGAAGCACGTGATCTACGTCTTTAAGCTGAAGGGTTAGATATACCTTCCTCTTCCAGACTTGATAATGTTCTCCATCAAACTTTTCTAACTTGCAAAAGTCAGAATTGAAGAGAGAAACATTAACGTTTTCCATCGAAGCAATAAAGCTTTGAGATTGTTAGGGTCGGGGTACAATTTTTCGATGGAAAACAGAAATATTGTAACAATTGTACAAACAATCGTTATTACGTAACACTTCACAGAAGGTACGTAATAGAAATTTCAACTAGTGCTACACTTCACAGAAGGTGCACAGAACGTAACACTTCACAGAAGGTACGTAAGAGAAATTTCAACTAGTGCTACACTTCACAGAAGGTGCACAGAACGTAACACTTCACAGAAGGTACGTAAGATAAATTCCACTAGTGCTACACTTCACAGAAGGTGCACAAATAGAATTCTGATAATATCAACGCAAACACATCACCGAAGGTGCGCTAATAATATCCTAGTAAAACCAACAAAGAAAGTGACAGGCGAAAGGTGGAAAAACTCCTGCTGGGGTGAATGATCACCGTTGCTCAAAGCTTTATTCGTCCCACACGAATAGCTTCCAGGAACCAGCAAGTTCGTCGGAGAACTTGGAACACTCTGCTCTTCTGACTCCTCGGATGAACTTGAACTCCTGTGCAAAACGCAACGCTGGTACAATTCCTCTCTTCTCTCTCACAGCCTCTAAGCACTTGTAAACTTTTTGTCTTTTTTCTGTGTCCTGTGAGAGAGAAGGAGGAGGCCTTATATAAGCCCCTGCAACAACTGCCCGGTTAGCACAATGTTAGGGACGTGGTAGTAACCACCCCGAACATGGAGCAACCGCTCAGAACATGTAAGGACACGTTCTGCTGGAAGTTGTGCCATTCACATAGCCAGCGTAATTTGCACTTTATGCACACAGCCCCTTTACGCACCCTACGCATACTACGCACTCTACGCACACTGCGTACGCTGCGCACACTGCGCACTCTACGCACGCTGCGTACGCTGCGCACACTACGCGTACTGGGCTGCGTACTGGGCCAGCGTAACTGGGCTCGCGTGGAAAGTGCGCCAACAAAACGCCACATTACGCCTCATGAGCCCTTGAGCCCGAGTCCGAACACGAGCCCGAGTCGCTAAGCCCCAACGGGGCTTAGCTCCTATGGAAATAAATTTTTCAAGAGCAAAAAGCATGAATGCTTTAATTGTAGATTTTAGCCTTTTTCCTATTAGAAAAATAATCCCACATGGCAAACCCATGTGCACCTCCACACCACATGTGCATCTCCAATAATAGCAAAGCTAATATATAGAGATACAAACCATTTGTTTTTTTCCGATGTGGGACTAAATCTTTCTAAAGGAAAAACAAAAAAACCAACAGTACCTTGATTAGCAACAAGTGTGCAATTAAGGATAGAATCAAACATGTTTACCCAATCCACCTACTAAAACAACATGCAATTTTAATAATGTGAGTATAATATTTTTCTCACATTGTACTTCGCTTGATGTTAAGCCCAATATCAAGAAAAGTAGTGAAGTTGATCAGGTGGTGCATCTGATGAATGGAAAAGAAAATGAACAAATCATAGCTTACCTACTATATACACCATCCTTCTTCCTTTCATTCAACAGCTACAATAACACAACGAATCGATACCAACAACAGTGACAAAACCTTTATCCCAAAATTTTGGGATCGGCTAACAAATGGATACATACAACACGAAACAGAAACCTGTAGAAGAAGCCCGCAGCAATATGTTCACTTAGCTTAGAACTAACAACAATGGTAGAGCCAAGTAGCACAAGAAGCTAGTCGAGAAAGTAGACATGCGACTCCATGCAGCATGCACCACGAAGGCCCAGAACCCCTCAGTGCACCGTGCATTCAGTCCGAGACGATGGTCAGTAGTCAATGTAGTTGCAATCCGGTTCACCAGGATAGGAGAGGATAACCCTGTGGCGCCGTTAACGTAGCAAGATTGGACTAAATGGCAGTCGACAGCCGACTGAGGCTGCACCGGGATCACCTGTGAAATTGTCGACCGAACTATCAACATCTGATGGTGATGATCAAAATTGGCATCATGTCATTTGGTTATCCATTCAGAATTCAGAATGTACATATAGACAGACAATTGGTCGAAAATTAAGCTCCAGATATCAGAAAGCAAGTAGATAAATGATACATATTGAGAAAATTGAAAGATAAATCGATAATCCTAAATTCCGAGTGGAACTGGAGCTTCTTGCAAGTCGCGCCTTGTTGGTCGGAGGTTGTTTCTGCTGGACCAGAGGAGTCTGCGGCTGCTGGACTGCAGGGACTGCAGGAGATTGAGGCTGTCGCATGGGAGCATACGCTTTAGGAGGGCTCTGATATGGGCTCCGAGAAGGAGTGGTAGCGTTTGTAACGATCTGATGAACCACGAAGTCGAGCATCAAGAGGGAAAATAAATATAAACCGTTAATTGCAGCATCAAGAAAATAGCAACATTAGTCTCAGTAAGAAGTTTCGGATGAACACGACACGAAAATAATCATATAATGATGAATCTGAAACACTGTAAGAAATCATCAGTAATTACCTATATGGTTATAATGAATTTGATCATTGAGGAACAATTTCAGGTATATATGGACATGCTCTATATAGCAGGATACTCCAAAAATGTTGGCCATTTGTGTCGGACGCATATCATACACTCATCAGACACAACCCGTACACTCTGAAATAAACTAGAAAGTACCAAAATAGGTGCCGTGTCAATGCCACCGTGTTGTATTCGTGTCCGTGCAACATAGAACATGCTACATTCATGAAGATAGAGTGGAAATGTAATGTTTGACTTGCCATCATTATGCATAACACATTGTTAAGAACATAACTACAAGGTGTACCTTAATAATGTATATTTCAATATGATTATTACTTCATCATGATTCTTGAAGTGGTATGGGTGAAATAACCCTGTAGAAAAACTGTTGGAAGAAAATTTTCAGCTAGTTACCTGGCTTGAACTCTTGGAGAGACCAGCATCGAAAATTGCCGTCTGGTCGGGCTGGTACAACCCGAACGATCTCTCCGACGTCGGCCCTCCCTTCAGATTCTCATCGTATAGCTCAAAAAAATACGTATCGACTGACTTGCCAGGCATCAGCGGCGTCCCGACCATTGTCCTCAGATGGTTCACCAGACCAGCAGTGAACGCCTTTGCATTCTCCAGCGTCGCCCCTGCCTCGTTCGCATCCCCGTTGTACGGCCACCCCGTCTCTGCCACGACAATCTCCACACCGGGAAAACCTGCAGCATTCACCGCGGACCTCACTGCATCGACCTGCGCATCAAACATGTTCGTGTACGTGATCTTCGTGCCCGCATCGAGCCTGCCCAGATTCGGCTGGAAGAGGCAGTAGGCGAGGGTCTCAGGCCTAGGATCATCACGGTACGCAAAGTAAGGGTAAGGGTTGATCATGAAGGGCGACTCGGTCTGCGACAGGAACCCGAGGATGGATGTGAGGACAGGAGCAAGGTCTGCATGGAATGCGCCACTGGAGGGGGGATCAGACTGCGCTAGCACTGCCATTGCATGGACAGTGGAGACCTTGATATTGGAGTTTGGAGGGACCGCGGCTTGAAGGTTCTGCATGGCAGGGAGGAGCTGGGAGTAGAGGGAGGGGTCCCCGAAGTTGAGGAACTCATTGCCAACGGAGATGAGGGAGATGGCAGAGGCAGGGAGGAAGGGGAGAACGTTGGTGGAGAGCCACTGGGAGGCGAAGGAAGGGTTGGAGGCGAGGGTGGGGATGTCGGCATTGGTGGTGCCGATGACGATTGAGACGCCAGTGTGGGCGAGGGCCTGGATCATTGGGGTGTTGACATTGTAGAGACGGAGTTTGGAGATGAATGTGGACTGGAGGAGCTTGGCAGTCTCTGCGGGAGAAGGGAGGTTGTCGGCAACTTCGCCGTAGTTTACACCGATGAATGATTGTGAATCTAAGAGCATTAGTAAGGTCAGAATCAGCAAGAGGCTAGGGTTAACAAAGAAACGATTTTCTTTAAAACTCAATTTTAGATTATATGAATAATCAATTCTACTAAAACAAGTTCATATTCCATGTAAGACTTAAAAGGTTTAGATGTATGAGCAAAATTCTAATTGGATTTGCTTAGAAACATACATCCTGGAAGATTTTATTTTCTATTGTTCTCTTGCAAGTTTTAGATTCATTACATGGAGAAATCCTACTTCATATCCATACTTTTGTTTCCCAAATCACCTTTGCAGTCACACCCAGTTTAATTATGTGAATGAACACTTTGCTATATTTTGCTAGGAAGTACAGACACTTCAAAAATGTAGGCCATGTCATGTAGGACACGTGACACTCCAAAATACACTAGGACACACCAAAATAGGTGTTGTATCAGTGTCCAAGTGGCTTTGTCCTTACTGTGTCATGACGTATCCGTGTCCGTGCAACATAGACATTTTAACTTCAACCCAAGTTCTTTACTCTGCCAATTTTACAAAAAAGAAAAGAGCTTTCAAGAAGAATATCCACTTGATATTTCAAGCTCTATAAACTGCCCAATTTTCTAAATTAGTTCATAAGAACCTAAGGAAAGAAAGAATACACCAATAATTAGTGACTCGTTTTGTCTGACACATATTGCATACCACACAGACTGCAAGATACATCACGACACACCGAAGCTGATGTCAGGCTGCCATGTCCATATAGTGTTGTATACTTGTGTGTGTATGTGAAACATAAAGTAAAAGCTAAACTAGGATGTACGGATACTCCAAGACTGGTGTCATATGTTATCGTGTCCTTGTCGGATACGTATCACACACCATAAGGACATTCGAAATTCACAAGGACCAGCTAGAATCAGTGTCTGTGTTTATGTCGTCGTGTTGTGTTCCATCCTAGTTCTATACGTGCATGATATGCTTTCCCACCAAAACTATCAGGTATCATGTAAGCATGTAATCTGTATCCATAAAACCTTACAAGTTAAGGTTTGGGTAGGTAGAGTACATTTCGTCTCATTCTGAGTTCCTTATAAGGTTTTTTTTAATTATTTCCTTTTTTTCCTTCTTAATTATTTTTTATTTACATCGAGAAAGCAGGAACACTCCAAAATTGATCTTATGTCGTGCCACACATGTATTTGACAGATACACTCCAAACTATCCTACCAATCCTAATATGGAAACTAATCCTAAACTACATTATAATCTGGCTTTGACTCAGCATTCTGACTTTTTATCATGCTTCTAGGACACATCAAAATTGGCACCCGTGTCTGTGCCGCTGTGTCCGTACAGTGTCGTGTCCGTGTGACGTATATTTACACTAAAGCAAACTTAAGAGGCATAATTTGCTCAGTAATGAAGAATAGAAACTAGGATTGATTTTTTTGTGAGTAATTAACATATGATCTAAAGCACAGTAAATGATTAATTAGCACTACAAGTGGTTGCTAGTTTATCAAACACTTGGGCAACCAAATTATGAAAGAAGAAGTTTGAAGAAAGACCACTTCCAAGAAAATTTGTACTAAAATTTCCGGATTTTGCAGCTGAGAGAGAATTCATCATTCCTTTTTACATTTTCCTTCAAAGTAATCAAATCAAAATTGAAAGAGGACTTACTTGTATTGGCAACAGTCTGCAGAAGTAGAATAATTACAAGAAAACCACCACCACTATTCTTCTCCATAATTCTGAGTAGAGATATAGAGAGAAGAAGAAGAAGAAGAAGAAGAAGAAGGTGGTTCGTATGGTTTTTTTTGAGTTAATTATAAAAGTGTTCTTTTATGGCAAAGTGGTAAATAATAGGTGCTTTGTTTTCTTCCATTTTTCCTATTTTAGAAAGATATAATATTATTACTGTGTCTACCACTTTCAAATTTTCAATTGTATCAGTACCCTCAAGAATTGCTTCTTGGGTAAAGTGCATTTAAACCCTCCTTAGAGTTGTCTCGTTCGCAAAATAAGACCTTTTAGAAAACTTAAGCAGTTTGCACCTCCCGCAAAACTCTTTTTGCTCGGAATGCCCCTTTCCGTCAAACAGCCGTTAGAACAGCCGTTAGAACCCATATTTTGGATTAAAAAAAAAGTGCACTTCCCAAAATACCCCTAATGCTAATGGTTACATTGTGGCTCTCTTTCATTCTCTCTATAAGAATGTTAGTTTGAAAAATAAAACCTAAGATTTATATTTTCTATTTTTTGACCGACTGGTTGGAAGGAAAAATAATATTTTTTTTTATATATATATATATATATATTTTTACTGATTTGCTCTCATTTAATGTATTGAAGCTTTTTCTTACCTACAGATCTCAAACCCAACTGCAAATTTTTTATATTCTCTTTTTTTTTACTTATTTGCTCTCATTTAATGTTTTAAGCTTTTTTTAATTCCTTTTTTTTTCTCAAGATGTCCAAATAGAAATTATGGAAGAACAATTTATTGCTATTGTGGATTAATTAGCCCATTGAAAATAAATTTAATATTAGTTACAGTAATATTACGTCCAAATAGAAATTATGGAAGAAAAATTTATTTTTGGATTTTTGAAACGTTTAGTAATATTTAAGTTATTTGTTTAAGTAATACATGTGATGAAAATAAATTTGTACCAAGATTTGCTATTTCAGTTAGAATTGATAAATAAATAATTACGATAATAGTCATGACTAATAAATTATTAAGTAAGACTATAATGATGATTATAATGATGATTACTAAATTATTAATTAAAATTATTATAATATATAAATTATTAACTATAATTATAATTATGATTAAATTATTATTAATTAGTATTATAATAAAATTATAATTAATAAATTATTAACTACGATTATAGTTATTAATTAAGATTATAATTATTATAAAATATTAGATAATATAATATTAGTTACAGTTATCTAGCTCCAAATATGGTTTACAAAACATGCCCTAAGTTAAATGGCTGGATAGTTCAGGACTAACCGGACATTTGTTAAAAGATTTTTTTTCCAGAAAAAATTTAAGATGAAAACCTACTATTTAGATTATAAACATTTATTTTCGAAAATGACGTCAAGCATGAGAATTCTATCTTTTTAGGAACGGGAGGTTATTTTAATAATCTTTTTAATATTTTGTTTTTTGTTTCCATTTTTTTAGTTCTTATTTCATATTTTTTTTTCATCTTTTTAATAATCTTTTCTAGTTTTTTAAGAGTGACTTTTATTTTCAAATTTGTATAGTTTTTGTTTTTGTCTTTTTTCATTGTTTAAGATTTATCCTCATTTTTTGGTTTTTTGGAATATTTTTTCTATTTTTTATTTTTTTTCCATATTTTAATAGTACTTTTTTTTGTTTTTTATTTGGTATTTTTTTCCCAGTTTTTCATCATTTCTATTTTTTAAGAATTGATTTTTTTTTGTATTTATTAGTTTTGTTTTTCCCAAAAATATTTATATATTTGTTAAATAAAAAATAATTTATGACAAAATAATTTTAAATAATATTTATCCACTTTTTTGACGGAACTAACCATTTTTAACAAGTTAATATTAATTAAAATAATTTTAAAAAATAATTTTACTAGCAAAGACCATTTTTTCCTTTGTTAATATTTATCCACTTTTTAACAAGTATTTTTGCTTAACCATTTTTAACAAAATAATTTTAGAACTAACCGTTTTTAACAAGATAATATTAGATAGTCCAGGGGTAAAATGGTCAACACAACCCCATTTTAACTCCCGTTAACAGAAAAGTTAGCTTAGGGGGTAATTTGAGTATTTTCGTAACCTTTTGGGTTTTTTAGATCAGGGAGTCTTTAATTGCGTTTTCGTCACATCTAAGGAGGGTTTAAATGCACTTTACCCTTGCTTCTTTGCATAGCTAACCTTATTATTAGGATCAATGAGGATCAGGGTTAATGTATTTATTTCTTTTAGGACAATTAACATTAATTATTTCTATATTTTATACTCATTACAAGGACCATTCTTATTTTAAACTAGGTTTTTTCTAAAGGCACTATCAAGTTTACTTGGGGACAGCCCAAATTTTTTTGCAAATATTACAAGTTTGCCATCAATTTTTTTTACTTGGGGGCAGCCCAACAATAGGTATAAAAGATAACTTTTCTATTTTTTTCTCTCTCCCTCCCTCTACTCTTTTCCTCACTCCCTCAACTCTTTTCTTCTCTCCCTCTACTTTTTTCTTCTCTCCCAACATTTCTAGGTCATAGAATTAAGCCCTAGTCCAAAAAAAATTCCCAAATTTTTCTTCCTTTTCTTTCCGAGAATTATTCCCAAAAAATTCTCCTATCTCAATCGTGTTTGGCACAAATTTTTTCTCAAATTTGTCTAAGATCAGCTACCAAAAAATGTTTCCACTCATACTCAAAATCAGAAAATATAAACATAAATATTAGGTTTAGAATCATTATAGGGTTCACGAATGAATTTTTCGAACATGATAATTCTCACATATTTCTTGAAATTCTAACCCTAGAACACGACAAATCGTTGTGGTCGTTCGGCTGCTACAGTTTCAAATATGACTGCAAGGAGCCTGGCAGTCCTACATTAGTGTAGGACTGTCAGGGTGCTGGCAGTCCTAATTGAAATTCTCTGTTAGGAGAGTTTTAAATACAAACTCTCCTCACAGAGAGTTTAAATTAGGACTGCCACACCCCTGACAGTCCTACACTAAAGTAGGACTGCCACTAAGTAGGACTGTCAGGGTGCTGGCAGTCCTACTTTAGTGTAGGACTGTCAGGGATGTGGCAGTCCTAATTTAAACTCTCTGTGAGGATCTGATTGTTGAAATGCAATAATAGTATGTAGCAATTAATTAACTACATAATGCTAAGAGTTCTGTCATGTCAAATTCATATTGTGTGGCTTCTCGTTGAAGGGAAAAGATGTTTGTTAGCTTTAATATCGACAATTGTTCAAACGAAAATCAACCTCTGCACATTTTGTAAATTTATGGAGAAATATTAAATATACATTTTTGTAGGAGACTGACAATAAGAAAACTGGAACTTCTAGATGCCCATTCTATACATGTATGGATTTTACAAGATTCAATTAATTTTTATTGTTCTTTAATTTTTTCTTTTACTGGTGTATATATATATATATATATATATATATATATATATATATATATATATCTTCTAAATCACAAGCAGATGGAACTTTATTTGGTGACGAGGCTGCTTTTATCTCTGCCTCTGCTTTGTTTGTACAATAGTTATGTATGTAAAAAAAACGTTTTTGAAATAGAAATTTGACAGCCTTAACGTATTGGTAAACAGAGACACTTTAGGTCACTTTAATGTAGGACTGCCTGGTGGGTGGCAGTCCTGATACTAACTCTCTGTGAGGAGAGTTTGAAATACAAAATCTCCTCACAGAGAGTTTCAATTAGGTATCCAAAGAGAGTTTATACACACAAATGTCCACATAACAACATATCTACTATTACGTATCCAAATTACGACAATCGGATCCAACTTACATAAAAAATAACAACATATCCGACAAAATATCCAACAAGTCAAGTTTTCAAACAACAACATATCCTTCAAAAAATATCCGACAAATTATCCAAAATGAAGTATACGACAAAATACCCTAAAATTCACAAGTCAAGTTTTCAAACAACAACCACATCCAAATTACATCCAAATACAAAATAATTTTGAACATCCAACTACATGTCATGCCGGGTCTTTGTACAAGACTCCATATTATGCATTAAGGGGAACTCGACCTCGTCGTCGATGCGCTCTAGCTCGTTGGCGATCGCGACACAGTTCTCACTCTGGCTTCGACCGAGCTTGGGGTGCCGGTGGCTGCGTCCGAGACCGAGCTTGGGACGCCGGTTCGAAAATTCTAATCGGACGCTCGATAGGATGCCCCTCGCGTTCCTTCCGCTTTGACTCGGTGGGACGTATTCTTTTGTTAGCGGCCGAAGGACTGTAGGACAACATACAGTTATTAAATAATAGAAAGAAAAATAGACAACAATTAAACATCATGTTAAGAATTTCTAATGTCACCCCCCACTGCTATATTAGGACTGCCAGGGATGTGGCAGTCCTACTGTAAAGTAGGACTGCCAGAATTCTAGCAGTCCCCTTTCACAGTAGGACTGCATGGAGTCTGGCAGTCCTACTTTGCAGTAGGACTGCCACATCCCTGGCAGTCCTAATCCTGCCCGACTGTAGCAGCCAAACGTCGTGTCGTGTTTTAGGGTTTGGGTTTCAAGTAATGTGTGCTAATTATCGTGTTCGAAAAATTCATTCATGAACCCTAAAGTAATTCTAAACCTAATTTATCAAATCTTTTTGGAGATTTAACAATGATTCTTTGATTTGGAAAAAAAAATTAGAAAAATGTAGAAAAAAATTAGGGAAGAACATACCTAGACTCCGATGATTATTTCGACTTGCGTGTCATCTCTTGCAATCGAGTGGTGGAAGAATTTGGAATAAAGTGGTGGAGGAGTGGTAGAGAATAGTTTTAGGGTTTGGAGAGCTTTTGGAAGAGAGCTTTTGGAAGAGAGAGAGAGGAAATGAAAAAATGAGATGAAAATGTGGGTTTGGGGGGTTGGACTGTCCCATAGCAACTTGTGGGCAGCCCCTAGCAAAAGTTTCACCTTCTTGGGCTGCCCCCAAGTAAGGGTTAGCCCCTAGCAAAAGATGTGGTGCCCTTAGAAAAAACCTTTAAACTAATTACACGAGCCATTTCTATGTTTTATATTTTAAAATTATAACACTAATCATCTTTATTTTAAAAATAAAATATAAAGTAGAGTGGTGGTCCCTATAATTATTTTTAAAATACAGGTGGTTCCTGTGATATCCATGAAACATGGAGGGTTAATGTATTTATTTATTTATTTATTAAGAAGTTAAACTAATTTAATTGCATCCATAAATTTCAGATTAGTTTTCATTTAAAAAGATGAAATTGCATAAGAGATAAAGCTAAAAAAAAAGTTAATAAAAATATTATTGATAATTGAGTAGGATTTTATGTGTTTCAACTAAGTATGATTAAAGAGTCGGAAATGATTCGATTTCAATTAAAACGATAGTCGAAGCATAACGGTAAATAGGATTCAGAAACATTAAGTGACAACAAGATGAATCCTGCACTTATCCTATCGATGGTGTTAAAGATCCATTTGTAGGATCACGTTTATTTTTCTTTTCATTCAAAACTTGAAGAAAGGACTTTCGCGCTAAGTACATATCTTAATCTTTCAAACATAAACCAAACCTCCTCCAGCAAGCAGTGTATTCCAAAACCACATCTTGAGAGGTCAACAGTCATATCCAAAATCTTTTCTATAGCAATTACGAGTTGAGCCTGTTATTCGGTTGAGAGTTCATATACATATGAAGAACAGACGTTTATATATATATATATATATATATATATATATATATATATATATATATAGCCTAGTGGTTAAGAGAGATGCCTGCGGCCCAAGTGGTCGGAGTTCGAGCCGGCGAGTTCGCCACAATTACCCATTGCTTCAAAAAAAAAAATAATAATAATAATAATAATAATATATATATATATATATATATATATATATATATATATATATATATATATATATATATATATATATATATGTTTCGCTCTAATGGACTTGCAAGCCTACCTTATGGTACATTTTCGTTATATTTAACGGTGGATTCCGTAGGTATATTTACTACTACGCCGGATTCAAAAAATTTCTTTCAATAAATGGTAAAAAAAGATTTAATTCTATGTTATGATTTAAATAAAATTTTTCAACAAATGGTAAGAGAAAGATTTAGTTCTATCTTAGGATTCAAATGACTCTTTTCAAATATATGGTAAAAGATAGATTTAATATTAATATTAATATTGATATTAATATTGATATTAATATTAATATTAAATTAATATTAATACTAAATTATCATTAATATTAACATTAATATTAAAATTAGTATTAACATTATCAATAATTTTATTTTTAACATCAACATTAACATTAATATTAACATTATCATTAACATTAATATTATAATTATAATTATAATTATAATATGTTGGAATCCAACAATATGTTGGATTCAAATGATTCATTTCAAATATATATATATATATACTCAAAAACTAGTCGGGTGGTTTTATATTATAGAACCAACCAATGTTACAACTGTTGGGCGCGTGCGGAAACATTTGCCAACTCACCTGATCAAAAATTAACCCCCGTCTAACAGACACCAAGCACAAGATGAAGACAAGTATATAGTGATGACGTACGTCACCTGAACAAATTCTAACATTTAATAACTCAGATAAAATTACAAGATGGACATAACTCACGTTGAACCCTTTGTCCTAATAGGTTCAACCCCCTCACCACTCTCAAGAAGAAAAACAGAAGATTACAATTGAGATCACTCACCAACCCATAGCGTCTTCCTAACCAAAGTTGACGACTCATTGATTCGATCTCCTTCTATCTTGGATGACGAAGTCCTAAGAACAAAGTACGGACTTTCTCTTAGATTTTCTTATGGACGAACACCCCGAATCTCCATTTTGTGCTATGCTTTGTGTCTCCACCCTCACCCCCATATATATAGGAATAGAAAATCATATTATACTCATAATAGAATTTCCTAAATAGAAAATAAAATAGAAATCATATTATACCTAAAATATTCCATTAACATCATATTTTAGACCATAATAAGATTTCCAAAAATAAGAATCATATTATATCTAAAATAGCACAACACCAATTATGGACATCCAAATCTAATTAAGTCAAATATTTAACTAGATTTGGATTTCATAAATATATTGCTACCAAATCCAGGCTGGACTCCAACAATCTCCCCCTCTAGTCTGATGAGAGGGTATTGACCCTATGGGTCCTCAACTAGACTCCATGCATGTCGTCCCACGACGAAATACCTGCTCCCCCTATGCCACTGATCTCCAATCTCTCGAGTTGCTTTCCATCTTCCTTCGTCTCTAGATCCTCGACCGTCACGTCGACACTAGCTGTCATGCGTAGAACCTCCTGCACCACTGGAATCCTGTCGATATCAATGACACGACCAAGACCGAAGTCCCTAACGATCAGTCTCACCATAAGTCTCGGCTGCCTGTCCTCGACTTCTGTCTTCCACTGGAAAGTGTTAACGTTCCGACGAGCTTCTTCACCCTTGGCTGGCCCAACCAAGCGGACGGTGCGGTTCTCACGAGATTCAAACTCTTGAATATACCTACCTTCGTGTCCGAACTTGAAGCTCTCCCATACACATGCGTCATCGAGCAGAATATCACACATTGTACATGTCGTCGATGACCCACAGCTCCCCCTGAACTGTGTGAATGGTGATGCACCTGCCTCTGATTGTGTTTGTTGCAAACCTTGATCTCCTTTCTGGCTTCGAACTGTTGAAACTAATGTCGCTCCGTAAAACTTTGGCGAACCACCCGTTGCCAAATTCAGATCCGTAGAGCAACCCCCACTTGGACACCGGCCAGCTGTCATGGGACCGGCATACTGACCTGTAGGAACCCTAAAGGGGGGTGAATAGGGTCAAGCTAACTAATCAAGCACTAAGAGATTACTATTATGCAATTTAAAAATATAAGTGCAAGAGAAGAAGCAACAACAATACCGACACCCGATATATCCTGGTATCCTCCCAAGGGACTCCAGTCCCGGAACTCTCTCCAGCTTTAATCCACTATTATTACAAATAGTACAACGTGAGTTTTTATCCGAAGGCTCACCAACTTCTTACACGAGGGCTTTTATCCGAAGGTCTCTCCGACTTCAATCCGAGAGCTTTTATCCGAAGACTCTCCAACTTCAACCGAGAACTTTTATCCGAAGACTCTCTAACTTCAACCGAGAGCTTATATCCGAAGCCTCTCCAACTTTAACCTTTCACAAGAAGGTTTTGATCTTCTTACAACAAGATGAAGATCTCACACTTATAGCTCAAGAACACTCTAACACAATTGATGGATTGGCAAATGAAAGCTTTGGTGGAGTGTTTGTGGATAGGCTTTGGTATATTAGAAAGTTTTAGGCTTAAAAGCATCAACCTTAAATGAAGGGGTTCAAGGCTATTTATAACCAAAGCATTGGAAAGAGCAATTAATGCAACTTTTATCAGGCTGACGGATAATCCGTCGGATTTCTGCTGAAGTCCGTCGTATTATCCGCATGCACAGTCTAACAACTATAAATATAGCCGTTGGGATCAATCTTCGACAAAATTCGATCGTTGGAATGCAAACGGTAACAGGACAAAAAATTCGTCAGAATTCTGCAGTTTTTCGTCGGATAATCCGAACAATCACAGAAGGTATTCTGTGAGTCCATTCGGATCTTCCGTCGAATTTTTGCGAAAATCCGCCGGATCATCCGTCAGGATTCCGAAGATTATCCTGGGTTATTTTCTACCATAGCTTTCGATTTTACCATTCATTTTTTATGTTTACAAATATTCCTAAGACTCATTACAGACTCCAGATATACTTAGGCAGGTGCATGCTTCTTCAGAGTCTTGAAATGATGATGGCATGGGTTGGCTTCTTCCTTTGATATGTGCTGGCTTTTTCTCTTGGCGGCAATAGTCCAAAGATACTCAGTTTGTGAAAACTGAATACCTTTCGGGAGCTTCGCCCCCGAACCCCCGACGGGGGACACTGCCCCCTCGACCCCCGTCCGCTGACCGGGCGGGTGCGTGGCTCCGAAGATGTCGTCAGGCGGTTCAGAAAAATCTTTGTGGAATACCATCGTCTTTGGCCCACCATAATTTCTTCATTGCATATGTCTATATTTGATCTTACTAATTGCTTTTCTGTAAATATATGTTAGACGAACAAAGCAATATACATGTAGCAAGTATGATAAGATAAAGCACATTAGGACTATGCAAAGTTTAAGTATCAATGCTATAGAGATAGCATAAATATTAGTTATATCATAATGTTAAACTTAATCGAATAACCACAATCGAAAATATAGTTAGATCATTGGGCTAACATGACCTTCAATCTTTGACTCATCTCCATTCATCGCTTTATTTCGACGAACAGAATCCTCTGTATCCCTCAAAGCATCTAGAAGCCCCTCCTCAACAAGTTTTTGACGATCCACCTCCTGTCGAATACCCTCGAGCCTCCATCCGGTGTCTGTGGTCTTCCTGTATAGCTCAGCAGCTTGAGCCTGTATATGCCACAACACAAATCTTCCCGAGCCAGCTGTTGGAAATCCTTCGCAAGTTTCCAATCTTTGTCCCCAAAAAGACTGCGACAGCCATCATCTGCAAGCCTCCCTATCGAAACCAAGTTGTAGCGCAAACTCGGTACATGTTGCACACCCTTAAGGACGAGCTTCTTACCAAACTCTGTCATCAAGTGCACATTACCGATGCCTATAACTACAGTCATCCCCTTATCGCCCATCTTTATACGTCTAAACCTGTCGCCGCGGTATGACGTAAAGATCCTCCTATGTGGAGTGGCGTGATACGACGCCCTCGTGTCTATTACCCAGTTGCCATCATGGCACATGCTACAAGATTCCTCTACGTCGGTCGCTACGATGACGATATCTCCAAACGTCGTGAGATCCTCCTAATCGTTCTTGTCTTTGGCCTTCTGTAAAACTCCTAAATTTCTACTATTTTTTTAAATAAATTTGATACTGATTTTTTTATTTTTGTATATTGTACATCGCGTAGTTGCATTGTACGTCGCGCGCAAAATTTTGTTTTTCATAATTGCTCGACTAGTACGACTATGTGCGAGCGTACAAATTTTTAAAAAATATTTTTTTTCTATTTTTATAGTTTTGAAATAATATAGATAATAATTATTTTTAGCTATCGTGCCTAAATTTTCAAGTTTATTATTTTAATTATGAAAAGCCTTTCATTTATACAGATATAATAATAAATAATTTTCCTATAAAATGGTATATTAGAAAAGTATATTTATGTAAATATTATTTGGACATATATATATATTTCATAATTATTTATTAGTTTATTTTTAAATAATAATGTAATTTTCAAAATTATTATTATTAGTATTTTTGGAAAATATATTTTGAAATTATTGGGTGATTTAAATCTTGATTTGATTTTATGGATTTATTTAAATAGTTAAATTAATATATATATTTGAAATTTGATTGATTTTAAACTAAAGGATGGAATTTAATTAGATTTAAATTGATTTAGATTTGAATTAAAATTTATTGAATTTGATTTAAAATAAATAGAGAAATTATCTAAAGGGATTTGCAACTATCATAATCCTTATCTAAATAGTAGCTTCCACCTCCTATATAAGGAGAGGCTCATTATTCTTTATTCCATTAATTTTTTCCACCTACAAATGTGTTTGTGCATCGTGTCCGTGCACATCAAGCCATATCCATTCACTTCTTCTATTTTTCATCCAAATTGATTAATGTTCTCATTAAAGAAATTCTTTTTTCCCTTCCATCTATTTTCTCTTATAACAAATTCTTACTATCCTTTTACCGATCAACCAAGTCTGTCTATCCTAGTAGTCCTTAAATTTCGAGTACGAAAATTTTTAAAGGTGGGTAGATTTGTAACTCATCTTCCCGAAATTATTAGTTTTTAAATTATATCTATATATTTTAATTTCATGTTTAAAAGTAATTTTCGTAGAAATTTTGTAAAAGATATTTTGTGATTACTTTTGTTACCAAAACTAGTTTTAAATTAATGGTTTGAAATAATGTTTCTAAAAAAAATGTTCTCGAATTTTTATTTGAAATATAAAATATATTTTTATTATTTTTGGTCTTCTAAAAATTGGTTTTAAAAAAAAAAGAGCGATAAAAGGTTTTTTTTTTTGTCTATTTATTTTTAAATAATGATTTGGATTTATAAAAGTAAGTTTTATAATATTTAATGACATCGAGTATTATTTTGATATGTTAATCAGTTATTGATTATATTTGAATTTATTTAAATTATCTTGATGGTTATCAACTATACTTTAAATTATGTTGATAATTTAAATATTGTTTAAAATACTTACGATGACTAATTAGAGCATTACGATTTGTCTAATCTAGATTTAAAATATTATTTGATTAAATGATTTATTTATTATTTGATTTAAATTATTTTGATAAATATTAGATATTATTTTAAAGTTATTATGTTGAGTTTGATTTGGATTCATATGATTTGAATTATTTGATAATATAGAATAATACTTAAAGTTATTATGGTGATCATTTAAAGGTTTGCAATCAAATTGATTTGTTTTTTAAATAATTTATTTGATTTAAATTTATGGGAAGATTTATCCATTAGAAATTCTTATCCTATTGGAATCATATCTAGCATTAATTAGATCATTTTTTATTTAAATCAAATCCTATCTAATTTACGAGATAAATCTGAAATAAATACCTATATAAACCCAATACATCCCCTTCTATCAGCCATAATTCGAAATTATTTTTAGTCCAATAGAAACTCTAAAATTCGTCATTAGAATTCAGCCCCGCTTTTTAGCAGCAAGAGCAACTTGGAACGACGATATCTCCTAGCTCCGAACTCTGTTTCGCCTCCAGTTTTTTTTAAAAGAAGCATATCGAGGTAAGGTTTCCCAAAACATATTTTAGTAGACAAAATTCGTTCTGTAGATTTCTACAAAACTGTTTGAGTATCTAGTGTCCCAAAAATAAATGTATTTCAGTATTTTTGCGATTTCGGGAGATTCCGGAAACGAAAATGCGATCCGTTTTGTTTTTCGGAAAGCTAATACGAAAACCTATACCATATCCTAACTTCAGAATTTATTAAATAAATGTAATAGGTGCAGTATTAATTATAATTAGATAATAGACTATTTTCAGCATCTGAAGTTGTTCCTGCACCTTCCTCTTTGTGCGCTGTTGTTGATTCGTCGCGAGGACATCATCTTACCTCACTCGGACATCAGACAAGACACCTTGCCTTTACTGTTTAATTTTTTGCTCAATATCATGCATGTTTTATTTCTTGTTCTTTCAAAACCATATGTAGTTGCAAATTATTATACTTTAGTTTTCTTTATGCACTTGGCCTAGAGTTAAGGGACCACCTTTGTTTGTGCCGCATTCATGGACCGACACTTGTATACCACGATGTCACGTATCTCATATAGATTCGGACTTGCGTACCGACCGTACATCGGTGCGTACAGGACGAGCGTTAGGATATAACTGCTAATATAGTTGTCTAGAAGACTTAGTGGTTATTAGAAATATCGTGGTGTGGATTCAGCATGAGTAGTGCATGGGGAGGGTGAAGACAGTTAATAGGCGCAGGGGCTTTCACACCTTTACCTTCGTCTAGCTGCCATTTGTGACTCAGCCGAGAGCTAGTGTGCAGTGCACTTATTTACTTTTCTCTAGATGCCACTAGTGCCTCGGTTGAAACACAAATGTGCCGTGCATTTACCTTCGTCTAGCTGCCGTTAGTGACTCACCCAAGAGCTAGTGGCCGTGCATTTATTTTTCTCTAGATGCGTCTTAGTTATCACTCGAGTGCTAATGGGTCGTGCATTTACTTTTCTCTAGATGCCACTAGTGCCTTGGTTGAAATGCTAACGTGCCGTATTTCTAGCCTCAAGAGCCCTTGTGTAGAACGTTGTCTTCAAAATGCATTCACATAAAATGGTTATGGACCTTTATTTGTGTAGTCACATTTACTTCTTTGTTGAGCTTTATTATTCAGTTATTGGCATGATATTATGTGTCTTGTTACGTCCCTCTGAGGACCTGGTTATCTCGCCAGGTGTATGCTCTTGTCTTTCGCAGGTGTTCTAGCTTTAGACGTGGTCATCGCTATTTCTTCGAGGATGATTACACTTGGATCGTCTTCGCTTCGTTCGCCAAACTCATTTCATTTTCATGTATTTCTTTTCTTACTTGTTGGTAGTGGATTTGTCTCCGCCCAACATATTGTATCAAGATAATTTATTATCATTATATGATATCTTTTATTCATTTATTTCTGTGTGGATGAGATTAGCATGGCTCTACTACATATTACAGCTTATGTATGCATACGATGTTTTCATATATTGGAGTATACTTCGTATGAATACAGCTGGCATGACTACGTTCCTAGTCCTACGTATTTTGGGACTGTGGCGTTACATATTTTTGTGGTGGCCCATGCAGGTCAAGATAAATTGTTTGGTTACTTTACCGTACCAAGCAAGCCTACGAATAGGATTAGAAGTCTAGGATCTCATCCACATACTTGACCTCTTTCCTCGATTCCATATTCAAACTACCGTTCGACTCATCGATTGCATCTTGCTTGATTCCTTCTATCATTATCCTTATCTTCCCTTCGTGCTTGCTAGGTATTGATCCTACTAGTTAGATGTCCCAAACACCATTAGTTAATTCTTTTAAGTTGGATATAATGCCTTATGACCTAGCAACCCCTTTGTCCTTGCGACCTATCTTAGCAAGCCTACTTAGATTCTAGAATTTAGAGGACCCTAACCCATCTAGTCAACCAAGGACTTGGACAAGAAGACTATAGGACGACTGTATAGAGACCAACACAGGATATGACTTAGAATCATTCTGCTTTCTTTCAATCTTAATCTCTCGTGCCTATGTTTTTTCCATCTTGACTAATGATACTAATGTAGCCTAGTTTTTGCAAGCTTATTCTTTTATCAAGCTTGTTTCAAGACATATGTTATTTGGGCATGTCCACTAACATATTGTCTACTCAGAACCAGTGCATGATGGTCTGATCAACCGAGTGCACTTTGGTTCGCTTATATCTATCATTCTACGTGGATGGGGACATAGCTAAACTTGTCCTTTAGAGTTCCATCCGCGACTACCTTGACAACTCCTTTTGTATTATTCGGTCGCCTTTGAACCAAGAATTTGTATTCGATAACGCCTCATTCGAACTCTATATTGCTTTCACCTTCACCTATTTTAGAAGGACGAAGGCGTTGTACTAGAACTTCCTCTAGCCTTCCTATCGGGTAGGACCATTATCACCCGATGTTGCTATATCTTCATCCTAAACTGCTCGCCCTATCAAGACCCTCTAATCGCTTAATTTAAGTGAATCTATTTCGTTCCCTTAATCGTGCCCTCAACCTACTCTCAAGACCATAACTTAAGGTCTCCAAATTTACTTCTTGAAACATACCATTCTTTATTGCGCGTTATCTTAACCATTTTCCTCCTTGCGTTGATCCATGATTATCTTCGCCATTATTGAAATCACGACTCTAATACATGTTTCCATTAAACTTCGTTTCCTTGCCTCGTCCAATGAATTGACTGTGCTTCCTTATCGATATAACCTTGTACCTTCTCACCCCCTACAAATTCTTAATTTTGAGGACAAAATTCTTTTAAGTTGGGTAGGATGTAAAACACCTAAATTTCTACTATTTTTTTAAATAAATTTGATACTGATTTTTTTATTTTTATATATTATACATCGCGTAGTTGCATTGTACGTCGCGCGCAAAATTTTTTTTCTTCATAATTGCTCGACTAGTACGACTATGTGCGAGCGTACATATTTTTGAAAAATATTTTTTTTCTATTTTTATAGTTTCGAAATAATATAGATAATAATTATTTTTAGCTATCGTGCCTAAATTTTCAAGTTTATGATTTTAATTATGAAAAGCCTTTCATTTATACAGATATAATAATAAATAATTTTCCTATAAAATGGTATATTAGAAAAGTATATTTATGTAAATATTATTTGGACATACATATATATTTCGTAATTATTTATTAGTTTATTTTTAAATAATAATGCAATTTTCAAAATTATTACTATTAGTATTTTTGGAAAATATATTTTAAAATTATTGTGGTGATTTAAATTTTGATTTGATTTTATGGATTTATTTAAATAGTTAAATTAATATATATATTTGAAATTTGATTGATTTTAAACTAAAGGATGGAATTTAATTAGATTTAAATTGATTTAGATTTGGATTAAAATTTATTGAATTTGATTTAAAATAAATAGAGGAATTATCTAAAGGAATTTGCAACTATCATAATCCTTATCTAAATAGTAGCTTCCACCTCCTATATAAGGAGAGGCTCATTATTCTCTATTCTATTAATTTTTTCCACCTACAAATGTGTTTGTGCATCGTGTCCGTGCACATCAAGCCATATCCATTCACTTCTTCTATTTTTCATCCAAATTGATTAATGTTCTCATTAAAGAAATTCTATTTTCCCTTCCATCTATTTTCTCTTATCACAAATTCTTACTATCCTTTTACCGATCAACCAAGTCCGTCTATCCTAGTAGTCCTTAAATTTCGAGTACGAAAATTTTCAAAGGTGGGTAGATTTGTAACTCATCTTTCCGAAATTATTAGTTTTTAAATTATATCTATATATTTTAATTTCGTGTTTAAAAGTAATTTTCGTAGAAATTTTGTAAAAGATATTTTGTGATTACTTTTGTTACCAAAACTAGTTTTAAATTAATGGTTTGAAATAATGTTTCTAAAAAAATGTTCTCGAATTTTTATTTGAAATATAAAATATATTTTTATTATTTTTGGTCTTCTAAAAATTGGTTTTAAAAAAAAATGAGCGATAAAAGGTTTTTTTTTGTCTATTTATTTTTAAATAACGATTTGGATTTATAAAAGTAAGTTTTATAATATTTAATGACATCGAGTATTATTTTGATATGTTAATCAGTTATTGATTATATTTGAATTTATTTAAATTATCTTGATGTTTATCAACTATACTTTAAATTATGTTGATAATTTAAATATTGTTTAAAATACTTACGATGACTAATTAGAGCATTACGATTTATCTAATCTAGATTTAAAATATTATTTGATTAAATAATTTATTTATTATTTGATTTAAATTATTTGATAAATATTAGATATTATTTTAAAGTTATTATGTTGAGTTTGATTTGGATTCATATGATTTGAATTATTTGATAATATAGAATAATACTTAAAGTTATTATGGTGATCATTTAAAGGTTTGCAATCAAATTGATTTGTTTTTTAAATAATTTATTTGATTTAAATTTATGGGAGGATTTATCCATTAGAAATTCTTATCCTATTGGAATCATATCTAGCATTAATATAATTATTTTTTATTTAAATCAAATCCTATCTAATTTAGGAGATAAATCTGAAATAAATACCTATATAAACCCAATACATCCCCTTCTATCAGCCATAATTCGAAATTATTTTTAGTCCAATAGAAACTCTAAAATTCGTCATTAGAATTCAGCCCCGCTTTTTGGCAGCAAGAGCAACTTGGAACGACGATATCTCTTAGCTCCGAACTCTGTTTCGCCTCCAGTTTTTTTTAAAAGAAGCGTATCGAGGTAAGGTTTCCAAAAACATATTTTAATAGACAAAATTCGTTCTATAGATTTCTACAAAACTGTTTGAGTATCTAGTGTCCCAAAAATAAACGTGTTTCAGTATTTTTGCGATTTCGGGAGATTCCGGAAACGAAAATACGATCCGTTTAGTTTTTCGGAAAGCTAATACGAAAACCTATACCATATCCTAACTTTAGAATTTATTAAATAAATGTAATAGGTGCAATATTAATTATAATTAGATAATAGACTATTTTCAGCATCTGAAGTTGTTCCTGCACCTTCCTCTTTGTGTGCTGTTGTTGATTCATCGCGCGGACATCATCTTACCTTACTCGGACATCAGGCAAGACACCTTGCCTTTACTGTTTAATTTTTTGCTCAATATCATGCATGTTTTATTTCTTGTTCTTTTAAAACCATATGTAGTTGCAAATTATTATACTTTAGTTTTCTTTATGCACTTGGCCTAGAGTTAAGGGACCACCTTTGTTTGTGCCGCATTCATGGGCCGACACTTGTGTACCACGATGTCACGTGTCTCATATAGATTCGAACTTGCGTACCGACCGTACATCGGTGCGTACAGGACGAGCGTTAGGATATAACTGCTAATATAGTTGTCTAGAAGACTTAGCGGTTATTAGAAATATCGTAGTGTGGATTCAGCACGAGTAGTGCATGGGGAGGGTGAAGACAGTTATTAGGCGCAGGGGCTTTCACACCTTTACCTTCGTCTAGCTGCCATTTGTGACTCAGCCGAGAGCTAGTGTACCGTGCACTTATTTACTTTTCTCTAGATGCCACTAGTGCCTCGGTTGAAACACAAATGTGTCGTGCATTTACCTTCGTCTAGCTGCCGTTAGTGACTCACCCAAGAGCTAGTGGCCGTGCATTTATTTTTCTCTAGATGCCCCTTAGTTCTCACTCGAGTGCTAATGGGCCGTACATTTACTTTTCTCTAGACGCCACTAGTGCCTTGGTTGAAACGCTAACGTGCCGTGTTTCTAGCCTCGAGAGCCCTTGTGTGGAACGTTGTCTTCAAAATGCATTCACATAAAATGGTTATGGACCTTTATTTGTGTAGTCATATTTACTTCTCTGTTGAGCTTTGTTATTCAGTTATTGGCATGATATTATGTGTCTTGTTACGTCCCTCTGAGGACCTGGTTATCTCGCCAGGTGTATGCTCTTGTCTTTCGCAGGTGTTCTAGCTTTAGACGTGGTCATCGCTATTTCTTCGAGGATGATTACACTTGGATCGTCTTCGCTTCGTTCGCCAAACTCATTTCATTTTCATGTATTTCTTTTTCTTACTTGTTGGTAGTGGATTTGCCTCCGCGCAACATATTGTATCAAGACAATTTATTATCATTATATGATATCTTTTATTTATTTATTTCTGTGTGGATGAGATTAGTATGGTTCTACTACATATTACAGCTTATGTATGCATACGATGTTTCCATATATTGGAGTATACTTCGTATGAATACAGCTGGCATGACTACGTTCCTAGTCCTACGTATTTTGGGACTGGGGCGTTACACTTTCTCAGCTTTGAGCTTCATGCAGTTCCTCTTGATATGACCCATTTTGCCACAGTGATAGCAACCCTCCTTGCGGTCCATAATTGCAAGATTCTGAGAACTCCTCATGTCCTTGCCTGTGACTTGGGTCTTTCCTTCCCGTAGGAAGCTACCAGAGCGGACTCCTGCGACTATTTCACTTGCTTGCGCCGGACCTCCTTATTCAACAAGCTACTTTTGACTGTCTTCATCGTGACAACTCCATCAGGCGCGGAGTTGCCCACTGACACCAACAACGTTTTCTAGCTTTCCGACAAAGAACTCAAGAGCAGTAGGGCCTGAAGCTCATCATCAATCACATCTTCATCATAGACAGCTGATTGATGATACCCTGAACCTCGTTCAGATGTTGTGCCACCGAGGCACCCTCCATATACTTCAAGTTGACGAGTTGGCGAATAAAAAATGCCTTGTTGCCAGCTGTCTTTGTCACGACCCGCACTCGGATATACGGGTATGAATACGTGGGCCACGTCAAGCCTACGCCACAGTATCGGCGGTAGAGCGCTGTCAAGTATACAATACTAACTACGACATCTAAAGATCCATAACTAAAAATGTACTCATGTTACATCATGAAAACTAAGGAAGATAAGACAAGAAATAATAACAATATCACTAGAACAACTAGAATCTATAATGATCATATGAGACATGAATAAAACAGAGGAAAACAATAACAAAACTAATAACTACCAAACCTAGAACTCCTGAGAGACAACTCACGGTGAAGAATACCGAGAACCACCCCAACTAGCAACATCCTGAAGTCAAATACTGAGGGCACAACTACTCCTAAAATTTTGTCAACATATCCAGTCAGGATAGAACGAGCACAAGTCTCAAACAACAGTTCTAATTAGACGATATTGAAAATGTAGCAGTAAATAGAGAGAATATACTAGGTAAAGTAGAGCGTACATGCATCCTGACAGGGTATATCCAAAACTTTAATAAGATAAGACAAGAGAACAGTGTATAACATGTACGAATATCTGGAACTGCTATCTATGTGAGTTTAGCACTAGTTTTAACATGTGATCGGCTTAGAACTTGATACAATGTTTGGCCTGGCTAATCATACGTGAGTGTATGATTAACACTATACAATGATGATACAATATAATACTGTGGGGGTATTGATCACATATCTACGCTAACACCCCCATCCCTGACTAATATAGTGGATCCAGTCATGACACGTCATGACACACATTCTCTGTGAAGTAGCTCTCCTTCACAGGAATCGTGTCTATACAATGAACAAGGAAACAAGAAAGACTTGCACAAGGCATACCATATATAAGAGGAATAACATCTTATGGCGGGATCCAAACAAATACCAATTCGTGTGAATAATGTGTCAAGAGAACAAGGATATCTACACTAAATACTAGAAACAAAGACGATATCATAAAACAGAATTATTATCAGAGAATGTACTCGCCTGTGATGTGATGGATAAGTCGACTGAGTCCAAGAACAGTGCCTCGAGGACCTATAGATGGAATACTGTATTAATATAAGGGTTTGGAAGTAAAATCAAGTCATACTAAGTCAAACTAGGTCAATCTAAGTCAATGGTTAACTTACAGTTGACTTTCGGTCAACTGGTCAACTCCGGTCAACTCTAGGTCAAACTTGACTAACGTTGACTAACAGTTGACTTTGGGTCAAATGGTCAACTCTGGTCTAGTTCTAGTCAATTTTAGGCTACGGTTGACTTCCGGTTGACTTTTGGTCAAAATAGTCAACTGTGGTCAACCAAGGTCAAAACTAGTCTAACCTAGGTCAATGTTAACTCTACTTCGACGTTCAGTCAAGCAGTCAACCATGGTCAAACAGGGTCAAGGCTAGTCTCTATAAACATCTACAAGGTCAACATATCAATTTCAGTGATTGTGAAATCACTGGAATCGATGGATCTCAAAATACCACAAAAGGAGAAGGATTATAATAATAGGGTGAAAACTTACAGATATTGTCGGATGGTGAAACAATCATTACCAACGAGTCCAGAATGGTCGAAATAGCTAGAATAGCCTATCAATAAGTCCAATTTGGACACAGGGGCAAAAAGGTAATTTCGAGTCAAAACGGTGTCCGTGTCGGACCCGCTTTGCACCAAAAAACGTGCAAGAATACGACTCTACTAAACCTAACAAATTATATGTCCAAGAATCCAGAATGATGATACGAACCCAACGATATATCCGAAATTGGATTCCGTTGACCCGATCTCAAATTGGTCCGTTGACCAGGACATTAAAATTTTGATTTGCACGAAAAAGCGTGCCGAAACCAATGTCCACTAAAACCTAGAAAATTATATGTCAACGAGTCCAGAATGACGATACGAACTCAACGGTATATCCGGAATTGGATTCCGATGAGCCGGCGTCAAAAAGTCCCGTTGGCCCGGACTGTGGGGCCCGCTTTGCACCAAAATGTGTGTCAGGGCCCACGTCCTCCAAATCTAACAAACTTTATATGAAAACGTGCCAAAACGATGCCACGAGTCTACTGGTGGTGTCAGAAATTAAATTCGGAGTCCCGTGTTCAAAAATAGAATTTAACAAGTTGGAATTTACGAATTCGGATGGCCAACTTTGGCGTCAAATTCAACCAATCAAACGTGCTCACAAAGAAACGAAACTGGAGGGGTAGGAAGAGGGTTATACCAGCTTCGCATAGGAACTAATGGCACACCAGACGGAGCTACGATGGAGGAGATACGAACCGACGAAGTTAGCTCCACAAAACTGTCCAAAAATAACACAATTTAAACTGTCAACTTGGTGGCCGGTTTTGATGTATCAAACGATAAAATTAATGGACAAAAATTGAAGGGCGTAAAGATGGATATACCAAGATTGTGACGGAGTAAAGAAATCGCCGATCCAACGGTCGGATTTCTCAAAAAATGTGTACGAAGTCGCTGCAACGGAACGCTATTTCTGGATCCATTCCGAGCTCGCGCCGACGGGAACCCGTGCCAAACGCACGAATCGGCTATTTAACGCATCGGGGAGGACGGCTGTGGCCATGGGGCCTGCCTGGGGTGTTGGCCCGGCCGAGTGGGGAGGCTCGTCGACGGCGGCGACGTCGGTGTCGGCGACAGCGCGCTGGCTCGCAGCTGCTGCTGCGTAGGCTGCTGTTTTGCTGCTGCACTGGCCGCGTGGGGGGGGAGGGCTTGTCGGCCTGGTGTGGTGGCACAGCCAAGGGGCACGGTGGGTCGTGGTGGTTGCCCGGCAGTGGAGGGGTGGTGTCGGTTGAATGGTGGAGGTGGTGGTGTTGAAGTGATGATGGGGGTGGTGAGAATGGTGAAGTGAGGAGGATGGTTAATGGAGAGGAGGAGGAGGAGTGGAAGCCCGACCTAGGGAGGTGGCGGTCGGCCAGCCATGGGGGAGTTGAAGTCGGCCATGGAAGGGATAGGCTGTTGTGAGGAGAAATGAGTGTGTGTGTATATACTAAATTGAGAGAGGGAGAGAGAGTTTTGTTTGTGTGTGTGAGTGTGCTGTGAGTAAATGAGAGAGAAGGAGAGAGAAAGTGTAGGAATTTAGGGCCGGCCACATGGGTTTGTGGGAGTGAGTGTGAGGATGTGGGGTTGGGATCTATGGAGGGAAAAATCCATGGATAGGATTTAAATGGGGAATAGATTATTTCTAGGGATTTAATTCATGGGGGTTTCTCCATTAAATATTTAAAATGAATAAACTAGGTATTTAATATTTGGTAGGGAAAAATTAGTGTATGGATATTAATGAAGGGGTAACATGGAGCTTGGACTGGGTTTGGTTGAGCCGGGTCGGTCAAAATCGGCCATGGTGCAATAATCAAATTTAAATAGGTATTTATGATCATGGGTAAATAAGTAACATGTGGGGGCTCAAATAAATGTGACACAAGTGTCATGCGGGTAGTAGGCTTCGTGTGGACCATGTCCATATTTTAGGTCGACTAGGTTGGGTCGATGTCGGGTTCTGAAATTAATTTGGAAATTAAATCAGGTTTTACGGTAGATAATTAATTGGCCTAAATTGACCCAAAAGTTGTGCGAAGAAAATGAAGCACAAAATGGAGTGTCTGAGTGGGACACGAAGGTCATGGGTGTAGAGCATCTCGAGTCGATCATTCATGAGAAGTTGGTTCTGAGAAAATGACTAGTCTTGTGCTCCTAAATTAAAAGTCACGGTAACGTGCTTATGAGGATCAAGGAAAAGAGTAGGAAATCAATTAATAATTAAATGGTCTAAATTGACCCGAACTTGCGCGAAGCAAAAAGAGTATAAGGGAACAAGTTCGAGTGGGACACGATATATCAACATGAAGGTAGTCTTGTCTACTCCACACTGATGAAGAGAGTTTCCAGAGATGAACATCCCTGACACTCCAAATATCAAAGGCACAGAAAAGTATATTAAATCAAATAATAATCAAATAATAATATCTATTGCAAATAAATGATTTATAAAATTAAAAAAAATAAGCCCTAAATTCAGGGGGCTTACATCCTACCCACCTTATAATAATTTTGTCCTCGAAATTAAAATCATCCAATAGGTCAAGCTAAAACACACAACTGCTATGGCTACAGTACCCAATCTGCTACCCTTGTGATCATCTATGTTATTTCTCTCTACAGGTATTTTGGGTTCAGGTTTAACAAAGGTCCTTCTATCATAACTACGTCATTGAACCTAAGCACAAGATTCTAGTCCTAAATCCATAGTCACAATAATATAATATTCTTTACTCCATCTAAGATACCTTAAAATCAATCTATACTATCAAACTAATCATCCTGAATGCTTTCTAAGTCCACTATAGTCAGTCACTCATATATGTCCTACTAGGTCAACCCAATAAATCCCTAGGAAAAATATACTTATCATAATCACACGTAATAACATATTATAGTTACACTACAGAATCTGTTAACAAGGTCTGGCTATCCAATCACCAAAATAGAAGGTAATAAGGGCCTAAGACTGGGTCTAACAATCCATATCAATTTTTTTCAAGCAAGGTAAGGGTCAAGCAAGACAGGAAAGATTGTCAAAATATTTCCAAGAATAGTACGAGGCCAAACGAAATGCATAGGACGTAGTCGAAGTAAAACTCAAGAACCACATACCTCCATAATTATGTCACATGAAGTTACTATCGCGCTAGTGTGCATCTGGCCGCGATTAACTTCCTTGTTCCATAATACGACGGATGGCTGCAGTGTACAGCTGCCACGCCAGACAATATAGGTTCCTTAACTTAACTTGGCTAAATCCGTAAAATATTTCCAAACTATTTTTGCAAAATAAAGGAGAAGATGTTAGTCAAAATGCTTAGGGAGTGGTCCAAGTAGAATTCGAGAAACATATTTAACCATGATGCCGTTATCCGAAGTCATGCCTCGCCAGTATTTCTCTGGATACAAACTCCCGATTTCGTAATACAAGGATAAATTACTTTTCGAACTTTCCTTGAATCAATCCACGAGGTACTTTCAATAATTTTCGGGAAGGACAAGAAGAATTACCCAAGAGACTAGCGAAGAAGAGTTTAGTCAAATCATATAAAAGATGGTACACAAAACAATCTTGTCGAAAAAATCCTAGTTAGGCTGTAGATAGACAGAGTTAACCAAGACGTAGAAGAATGATGATAAGAATTTTGTTCTTGCTCATCCGGTCATAACGAAGTGATCCGATTTAAGATACAGTCTGATAACCATACATGTCTTCCTGAAATTATGTTGCCAGAATTTTTGCCACGCCAGTAAGCATAGCTGCAATAAACGATGGGGTCCATAACTTGGGTATACACCCTATAATCATGTCATCTAGATTCCTTACCACGCCAACCGGTATGGCTGCAAGAGAATCTAAATGCCATAACTAGGATAGTATAACCAACATCAGGCTCCACGTCCCTGTCGTGCTAGCTAGTATGACTGCGATAAATTCTAAACTCCATAAATAAAGTAGACATTTACCTTATTAGGATATCTTAACTCAATTCATAAAAACTGATCTTAGATACAAAGTCAAAGTCAACAACGAACGAACATCAAGATTCAAAATTCAACGACGAATCAAGGATAAGTAAATAGAAACTAGCAAAAATAGATTCCGATGCAGGGTTTAGGAAAAGTCCTCAGGAGAAGTCCCAAAGGTACTATCTAGGTCAAGATGGAAAGTTCTAGAATATAAACTAAAATAATCTCAACCTTGATATGAGATTGGTCAATCATATTCTCGTTTCAACCTTGAAGATATATAAGTTCAACTTATACCTTCCCTCTGGGATCCATAACTCATCCCAAGAAAGAATAAAGTTTGATACGGACAAATATTTCAAAAATTAAGATGAATAGAAATAAGTGGAAAAAGATTTAAAAAGCTTTCGAAATAAGATTCCCAGGGGTCATTCCTGGAATCTACCAAGAGTTTCCTAATATGTGACTGAGTACCAAAATCCTAAAATATTCTATGACTCAACCTTAATCCTAGGACAGGCTCGTAGTAGTACAGATAAGCTCAAGTACCACCACGACTTCGCATTAATTGCAAAGACTGACCTTGCATGGGCCACCACAAAAATGTGTCACGATCCGCACCCAGATATACGGGTACGAATACGTGGGCCATGCCCAGCCTACGCCGCAATATCGATGGTAGAGCGCTGTCAAGTATACTATACTAACTACGACATCTAAAAATCTATAACTAAAAATGTACTCATGTCACATCACAAAAACTAAGGAAGATAAGACAAGAAATAATAACAATATCACTAGAACAACTAGAATCTACAATGATCATATGAGACAGGAATAAAATAGAGGAAAACAATAACAAAACTAATAACTACCAGACCTAGAACTCCTGAGAGACAACTCACGGTGAAGAATACCGAGAACCACCCCAGCTAGCAACATCTTGAAGTCCAATACTGAGGGCACAACTACTCCTAAAATTTTGTCAACATATCCAGTCAGGATGGAACGAGCACAAGTCTCAAATAACAGTTCTAATTAGACGATATTGAAAATATAACAGTAAATAGAGAGAATATACTAGGTAAAGTAGAGCGTACATGCATCCAGACAGGGTATATCCAAAACTGTAATAAGATAAGACAAGAGAACAGTGTATAACATGTACGAATATCTGGAACTGCTATCTATGTGAGTTTAGCACTAGTTTCAACATGTGATCGGCTTAGAACTTGATACAATGTTTGGCCTGGCTAATCATACGTAAGTGTATGATTAACACTATACAATGATGATACAATATAATACTGTGGGGTATTGATCACATATCTACGCTAACACCCCCATCCCTGACTAATATAGTGGATCCAGTCATGACAAGTCATGACACGCATTCTCTGTGAAGTAGCTCTCCTTCACAGGAATCGTGTCTATACAATGAACAAGGAAACAAGGAAGACTTGCACAAGGCATACCATATATAAGAGGAATAACATCTAATAACATCTTATGACAGGATCCAAACAAATACCAATCCATATGAACAATGTGTCAAGAGAACAAGGATATCTACACTAAATACTAGAAACAAAGACGATATCATAAAACAGAATTATTATCAGAGAATGTACTCGCCTGTGATGTGATGGATAAGTCGACTGAGTCCAAGAATAGTGCCTTGAGGACCTATAGATGGAATATTGTATTAATATAAGGGTTTGGAAGTAAAATCAAGTCATACTAAGTCAAACTAGGTCAATCTAAGTCAATGGTTGACTTACAGTTGACTTTCGGTCAACTGGTCAACTCCGATCAACTCTAGGTCAAACTTGACTAACGTTGACTAACAGTTGACTTTGGGTCAACTGGTCAACTCTGGTCTAGTTCTAGTCAATTTTAGGCTACGGTTGACTTCCGGTTGACTTTTGGTCAAAATAGTCAACTGTGGTCAACCAAGGTCAAAACTAGTCTAACCTAGGTCAATGTTGACTCTACTTCGACGTTCAGTCAAGCAGTCAACAATGGTCAAACAGGGTCAAGGCTAGTCTCTATAAACAACTACAAGGTCAACATATCAATTTCAGTGATTGTAAAATCACTGGAATCGATGGATCTCAAAATACCACAAAAGAAGAAAGATTATAATAATAGGATAAAAACTTACAGATATTGTCGGATGGTGAAACAACCATTACCAACGTGTCCAGAATGGTCGAAATAGCTAGAATGGCCTATCCATAAGTCCAATTTGGACACAGGGGCAAAAAGGTAATTTCGAGTCAAAACGGTGTCCGTGTCGGACCCGCTTTGCACCGAAAAATGTGCAAGAATACTACTCCACTAAACCTAACAAATTATATATCCACGAATCCAGAATGACGATATGAACCCAACGATATATCCAAAATTGGATTCCGTTGACCCGATCTCAAATTGGTCCGTTGACCAGGACATTAAAATTTCGATTTGCACGAAAAAATATGCCGAAACCAATGTCCACTAAAACCTAGCAAATTATATGTTAACGAGTCCAGAATGACGATACGAACTCAACCGTATATCCGGAATTGGATTCCGATGAGCCGGCGTCAAAAAGTTCGGTTGACCCGGACTGTGGGGCCCGCTTTGTACCAAAATGCGTGCTAGGGCCCACGTCCTCCAAATCTAACAAACTTTATGAAAATGTGCCAGAACGACGCCACGAGTCTACTGGTGGTGTCAGAAATTGAATTCAGAGTCCCGGGTTCAAAAATGGAATTTAACAAGTTGGAATTTTACGAATTCGGACGGTCAACTTTGGCATCGAATTCAACTAATCAAACGTGCTCACAAAGAAATGAAACTGGAGGGGTAGGAAGAGGGTTATACCAGCTTCGTATAAGAACCAATGGCATGCTAGACGGAGCTGCGATGGAGGAGATACGAACCGACGAAGTTGGCTCCGTAAAACTGTCAAAAAATAACACAATTTAAATGGTCAACTTGGTGGCCGGTTTTGATGTATCAAACGATAAAATTAACGAACGAAAATTGAGGGGCGTAAAGATAGATATACCAAGATTGTGACGGAGTGAAGAAATCACCGATCCAACGGTCGGATTTCCCGAAAAATGTGTACAAAGTCGCTGCGATGGAACGCTATTTCCGGATCCATTCCGAGCTCGCGCCGACGGGAACCCGTGCCAAACGCACGAATCGGCTATTTAACGCGTCAGGGAGGACGGCGGTGGCCATGGGGCCTGCCTGAGGTGTGCGCTCGACCGAGTGGGGAGGCTCATCGGCGGCGGCGGCGACCACGGCGGCGCCAGTGGCGGCGACGACGACCGCGGCGGTGCCGGTGGCGGCGACAGCGCGCGCTTGCTCGCAGTTGCTGCTGCGTTGGCTGCTATTTTGCTGCTACGCTGGCCGCATGGGGGGGGCTCGTCGGCCTGGCGTGGCGACATAGCCAAGGGGCGCGGTGGGTCGTGGTGGTTGCCCGGCGGTGGAGGGGTAGTGTCGGTTGAATGGTGGAGGTGGTGGTGTTGAGGTGATGATGGGGGTGGTAAGAATGGTGAAGTGAGGAGGATGGTTGATGGAGAGGAGGAGGAGGAGTAGAAGCCCGACCTAGGGAGGTGGCGGTCGACCAGCCATGGGGGAGTTGAAGTCGTCCATAAGGGGGATGGGCTGTTGTGAGGAGAACTGAGTGTGTGTGTATATATTAAATTGAGAGAGGGAGAGAGAGAGTTTTGTTTGTGTGTGTGAGTGTGCTGTGAGTAAATGAGAGGAAAGGAGAGATAAAGTGTAGGAATTTAGGGCCGGCCACATGGGTGTGTGGGAGTGAGTGTGAGGATGTGGGGTTGGGATCTATGGAGGGAAAAAACCATGGATAGAATTTAAATGGGGGAATAGATTATTTCTAGGGATTTAATTTATGGGGGTTTCTTCATTAAATATTTACAATAGATAAACTAGGTATTTAATATTTGGTAGGGAAAAATTAGTGTGTAGATATTAATGAAGGGGGAACATGGAGCTTGGACTGGATTTGGTTGAGCCGGGTCGGTCAAAATCGGACATGGTGCAATAATCGAATTTAAATAGGTATTTATGATCATGGGTAAATAAGTAACATGTGGGGGCTCAAATAAATGGGACACAAGTGTCATGCGGGTAGTAGACTTCGTGTGGGCCATGTCCATATTTTGGGTCGACTAGGTTGGGTCGATGTCGGGTCCTAAAATTAAATTGGAAATTAAATCAGGTTTTACAGTAGATAATTAATTGGCCTAAATTGACCCGAAAGTTGTGCGAAAGAAATGAAGCACAAAATGGAGTGTCTGAGTGGGACACGAAGGTCATGGTGTAGAGCGTCTCGAGTAGATCATTCATGAGAAGTTGGTTCTGAGAAAATGACTGGTCTTGTGCTCCTAAATTAAAAGTCACGGTAACGTGCTTATGAGGATCAAAGAAAAGAGTGGAAAATCAATTAATAATTAAATGGTCTAAATTGACCCGAACTTGCGCGAAGCAAAAAGAGTATAAGGGAACAAGTTCGAGTGTGACACGATATATCAACATGAAGGTAGTCTTGTCTACTCCACACTGATGAAGAGAGTTTCCAGAGATGAACATCCCTGACACTCCAAATATCAAAGGCACTGAAAAGTACATTAAATCAAATAATAATATCTATTGCAAATAAATGATTTATAAAATTGAAAAAAAATAAGCCCTAAATTCAGGGGGCTTACAGTCTTTCTTTTGTAAAGCAAATGCAGCTTCTCCCACAATGCTTTTGTCAAACTCTCCATGGACACGTGGTGAAACACCGAATCATCCAGCCATTGGCGGATGAATCCAGCGTCCTTCCGATCCATTCGTTTTCAGTCTTCAGCAGCTTTGTCCCTCGGCTTTGTGCTATCGTCCTCCAACGGACTATACAAGTCCTTGCACCAGAGTAGATCCTTCATCCTTGGCTTCCAAATCATCAAAAAAATTTTTGTGAAAGTGATCATTCGAGTGTTCATCTGCTCCGTAGATGTGGTTGCCAGAACCTCCAAAGCTCTGATACCAATTGTTGGACGCGTATGGAAGTGTTTGCCAACCCACCTGATCAATCAACTCTCGTCTAACAGACACCAAGCACAAGATGAAGATAAGTGTATGGCGATGTCGTACGTCACTTGGACAAATCCCAACCTTTAATAACTCAGATGAAATTACAAGATTGACAGAAGTCACGTTGAACCATTTGCCCTAATAGTTTCAACCCCTCACCACTATCAAGAAAAAAAATAGAAGATTACAATTGAGATCACTCACAACCCGTAGCAATCTCCCTAACTGAAGTTGATGACTCCTCTAAATTTTCTTCTTCTTCCTTCGGTCTTGGATGGCGAAGTCCTAAGAGCAAAATACGGATTTTTCTTAGATTTTTGTGGACGAGCACCCCGAATCTCCACTTTGTGCCTTGCTTTGTGCCTCCACCCTCACCCCCATATATATAGGATGAGAAAATCATATTCTAGTCATAATAGAATTTCCTAAATAGGAATAAAATAGAAATCCTATTATACCTAAAATATTCTATCAACATCCTATTTTAGATCATAATAGAGTTTTCTAAAATAAGAATCCTATTATATCTAAAATAGGATAATACCAATTATAGACATCCAAATCTAATCAGATCAAATATTTAACTAGATTTTGATTTCAAAAATATGTTATTACCAAATCCAGACTGGACTCCAACAACACCCGTTTTGAATTGCAAGGCTGAGATTACATATGTATCTTTTAAGTAGATACTCTTAGATTTTAACTCAATCTTGTAATCCAAATCCAACAGTTGTAACATATGTTGGTTCCATAATATGAAACAAACCGACTAATTTTAGAGCATTAATATATATATATATATATATATATATATATATATATATATATATATATATATATATAGAGAGAGAGAGAGAGAGAGAGAGAGAGAGAGAGAGACCCGGTTCCTTTTTGTGCGCGACTTCTGCAGTTTGTTTTCTTTTGCTCTAGTCGCGACGAGTGCGCTTACTTGTATAGGCTTCGACATTTTGCGCCTATTACTTCAATAAAATTTCGGTTCGTTTAATATATATATATATATATATATATATATATATATATATATATATATATATATATATATATATATATATATATATATATATATATTCCAGATCGGGAGCCCTATCGCTCTCGACTGTTGGATCGAGCGGGGGTGCGCTCTCCACTTCTAGGATTCCTTCATTGCTGATGATCAATTGTGGTCAAGCCTCCCATCACATCCATCGAGACTAATGATTCGCCCGCAGGAGTGCCCTTATGAGTTTTCGTTGTAGCTAGCTCTTGCTTTCCCATATGGATGCAGCTGCTTCCCTACGAGTCGACGCCCCAAGGGTTTCCTCCCTTTTGGATTGCTCCATGGCCATCTTCTCTATCAATACCCTTTCCCAAGACCCTTGTGCCACCAGAGTAATTCGATTTGGGGATAAAAAAAGATAAGTAATTGTAATTCAATTTGGGTCATTTTTCAAAGCGTGGAATCGAATAACTGAAGTATATTTATAGTCAAAATAAAAAATGAACCTAAATTAGAAAACCAAACCAAATAACTTATATCATTTTGGTTTGGGTCGTTTGGTTTTGGTACGAGATATGTTCAGCCATAATCGAACCCATCCAGCCAGAAAACTCAATGCCTCCCCCTACCACTTGTAGGACAAGGACGGAACCAAAAAATCGAGTTAGAATAGGCTAAGTGGGCGATGGTGGACTAAATGTGACTGACTTATATGAAAAAAAAATTAAAAAAAAGAGAGAATATTTTTGTGGGTTGGAGCCTAACCCAGTCCCTGCGTAGTTCCTCCACTGGCTAAGGGTATATATGTGTGTGTCGGCTTCTATTGCTATAAACTGTATTTTTGTAAAAAAAAAAATTGGTCATCATGTATGTGGATATTAAATTGCAAATGTATAGAAATTTATTTGTTGAAACAAACTTTTCCGGTGGATTCATGTATGCAATTAAAAAAAAAAAAGCTTCAATGGTATAGATAGAAAATATTTAAAAGTTCTTTTATTTATAATATATGTATTTGAAAGTGGAGTCTTTCCAGCGAGTGGAAGATCCAGAGGAAGTGGGAGGAGAAGGGGGCAGAAGCGGACCGACGAGTCACGTGTTTTACGAACCATTGACCCAACAAATATTTATCGGACGGCTGAGGATGGTTCTAAGATCCAATTGTAGCCATTGGATCATAAAGGAAAGGGCTTTAATTTCTTTTTTTCTTCCGTCTTGGGGCTTGGGTTTTGTGCTTTACAGAGCTTTTGAACTTTGGCTACTACTACAGTACTTACTACTTAGCTACTAAGGAATTCAAACATGTACTCAATTTTATTTAGAGAAATTAAGTGGCACCACACTTTGTTTATCCAAATTTAATGTATATCCCACAGCTTTATACTATTGTAATTCACCCTCCACTTTTAACGGATTCCGTCCATATTGGACGGTCAACTGAGATGATCCATTTATTTGACAAAAATACCTCCATATATTGTCTTCTTCCCCACATCATCTGTGCCCCCCCTGCTGTCTCCAGTTGGGAATCGTCGCCCCCCCCCCTCCGGCCGTCACCCGCTGCCGTCGCAAAGCTCCCCCCCCCCCCATGCCGCCGCAGCGCTGCCCCCCGCCCCACGCGCTCTCCCCCCCCCCCCCCCCCGGACCCACCGTCGCTGCCAGCAACGCTGCCCCCTCCCCACGCCACCGCAGCGCTGCCCCCCCCCTCCACACGCGCTCGCAAACACCCCCCCCCCCCCCCGACCTCGCCGGCAAAGCGCTGTCCCCCTCCCGCGCGGCCGATGGCTGCTGCTGCTGTGTGGGAGGCGCGGGGGGAGGGAGGCAGCGTCGTGGGTGGCGGGGGGAAGGGGGGGGGGACGGGTGCAACGGGGGAGCGGGGGTTGGTGGTGGTGGTGGTGGTGATGGTGAAGAGGGTGGAGATGAAAGTGGTGGTGTTGGCGGCAGAGGGCTGTGTGTGTGTGGGGGGGGGGGGGTGGGGGTTGGGCACGACGGTGGACGGCGGGTAGTTTTTTGCACGGCCGGAGGGGGGCGGCGATCCTCAGCTGGAGACGGCAGGGGGGCACGGGTGATGTGGGGAAGAAGACAACATGAGAAGGTATTTTTGTCAAAAAAAGGGTCAACTCGGTTGACCGTCTAATATGGACGAAATCCGTCAAAAGTAGGAGATAAATTACAATAGTGTAAAGCAGTAGGGTGCACCTTAAATTTGGATAAACAAACTGGGGTGCCATTCAAAATTTCTCTTTTATTTATTTATGCTCTATTACTAGTTTACTACTAACTCGCGATATAGACACAATATTAAATTTAGTATGTCATTATGTTTTTATTTATTTTTGAGTATTTGCATCATCTCTAGGAATGATTCTACTTAGCTTTCTGATAACAATAGTATCTGGTTCAAAGAATCTACAATAATTTGTCAATGAATTTATGAGACTTATGCTTAGCTTTGATTACTCGAGGCTCCTTGTTATTTCCTTTGAAAAACTACAATTTTTATGATTTTTCCAGTATTTGGAAATGCCAAGAAAATTGGAAGTAAAAGTGAATACTTAAAAGATGGAAAGTGAATCCTTGATTTGATGGATGAAACCATATTTTTCAAATTTTTCTTCCATTGGAATCACTTTCCTTTCCTCCCAAATTCCTTTGACACCCCAACGTAGAAAATTAATGATTTTCTTTTCCAATTCCATGATTCCTTGAACCAAACGAGGCCTAAGGGTACGTTTGGTACGAGGCCTAAGGATACATTTGGTACATGTTATTTTTTTTGTACCTAGACAAATTTAGGGTAAAAAAATTATGAGAAAATTTGAGTGGCACCTCACTTTCTTTACCCATATTTAAGGTGCACCCCATCACTTTACATAAATGTATAACACCCCCCACTTAACACGGAATCCGTCGAAGACTAACAGTTGACCACTTTAAGGTGTAATTTCTGACCAAACTGCCCCTCACGTGTTCAGAGCAGTTCAGATCAGTAAAACAAACTTTTTAAATCCCTAAAGTACCTTCCCTTCTTCCCGACGAAAGCAAATCCCGTTCTCTTCTTTTTTTATATGACCTGTGACCTAACCCCCAAATCTCTCTTCCCTTTCTAAATTCGAAGTTTTTCCAACTCTCGTGGCCGACTCTGCAACCTAGGTAATGTAAAATTGACTTGGTTTTTTTTCCCTTTAATATATGAAAGCTTTTGCTTTTATGGTTTCTCTGTCTCAAATCGTGCAATTTTCTTTTTTGATTAGGAAAAATGTCAAATATGCTCGATGAACACCCACCTAGCAGACGAGTGTTCGTTTTTGAGCTCACCATGCAAGATCGAAAGTTGCAAGGGAATTAGGTACCTTTCGAAGTCCAATACTAAAGCAAATCCCGGCCGAAAATTTTAGAAGTGCCCCTTATGCTCGAGTTTTCAATGGCTGGATGTAGCTATTTTGGATTCAAGCTCTGAAAGTTCTTCTTCAACAATTCAAATGGAAGGATGTTTCACATTTGGTGACTTAGGACATTGGAAGAAACAATGCCCTTGGGAAGAAAATACTTGCCCAAATCGACACTATAGAGGGAAGAGAGCTGTCTTGATGTCGAAGAGGAGTCACAACAAGGGAAGGAGATTCTTGTAATGCATGAGATGCAACAATGCATTTCAATGGTTGAATGAGACTACGACTAGTGACAGTAACTCTGAAATTCCTGTTCAAATTGTAGTGAACACAACTTTAGAAGAGTTGCGTAGAAAATTTGGAAAAAGTTTTGCTATGTAAAGTTGAAATCTGAAATCTTGTATTTGATCCACTATATGAATGTAACAATGTTTTGAACAAAACATATTGATTGTGTGCCTATGCTTGTGCTATCTTAGAGACATGCAGATTAATTGCTTGAACAGATTGATTACATTATACTACATTACTGCAATACAATAAAAGCTCTCATCAACTGCAGATTAATACAAGTATAATACAAGATTGATTGCTTAAACAACTACAGATTGATTGCTTGAACAAAACAGATTGATTATACTACATTACTGCAATGCAATAGAAGCTCTCATCAACTGCAATTAAAAATGAGAGTAATTTACTTTAACAAACTCATTAACTGCAGATTACATTATAATGCAGATTAATACATTAGTGCATTACAAAATGAGAGTAATTCACTTTAACAAGTATAATACAAGCTCATCAACTGTAGATTAATGTTCACATCACTTCACTTCATAAAATGTTCACTTCACAAAATACATAAGTGCATTACTGCACTATAGATTAATACATTAGTGCATTACAAACTACATTAGTGCATCACTTCACTACAGATTAATATTTACTGCATTACTGCAGATTACATTAGTTCACATCACTTCACATCACAAAATGTTCACTTCACAAAATATTCACTTCATAAAATGTGTATCGCTATTCAGGAAATTAGTTTGCTATTGCTGCACAAAATGTTCACTTCACTATTGCTGCACAAAATGTTCACTTCACTGCACAAAATGTGCACTTCACTTCACTTCACATTAGTTTGCTATTGTTGCTATTGAATCTCCATGGAGGTTTGAAAACTAAATTGTTTGAGCCCCTTGGTGGTAGACATCCTTGTAACTCCACTTTTCTGATTGTTGAGAATTTTGTAAGTTTTCAAATAATAGATTTTTGTTTAAATCAATAATTTGAATAATCATCCTCATTACTAGTTTTGGAGGGAAATTTGAATTATTAGCTTTGGAGGGAATTCCTAGTTTGTTAACCAATTGAAGTGGTCCCCATTTTTTTAAACCTCCTAACAACTTTTCTAACTGATTTTTGATCAGTTATGCAAATAGTGAAAAGGGGGAGGAGTTATTTGCAGTTTTACCTTGAGTGGAGGGGCTTATTTGTAAAATCCCCATTGATTATTTAGCAGCTGAGAGAGAGAGATTTTTCATTCTTTCCCAAATCATTCTTCTCCTCTCGATTTTTCAGTAGCTTCCTAACTTTTCCCCCACCACTTTTGAAACCCTAACCCTAAAGACCTTCGGTGAGCGGCAAGGTCGATGGCGACGACGAGGTTAAGGGCGGCGACGACGACGCGATCACTTCTCCGAGCGACTGAATCGCTGTAGAAGGACCACCACCTCAGCGGTATTTGTTTTCGACGATCTGCGAGCAGTCAGTGGCGACGAGCGGCCAATTTAGTCCGACGACTGGAGTTCTCCTCCGCGTGTTCGATCTTCTCCAGTCAGGGAAGGGAACGATCGGTGAGTTTCTCGTCGAACCCTAATTTTTCCTTTGAGGTCCAGAAAATTTTGGATCGACCTTGTTGATTCTGAATTGGTTCATTTTGTCTCCCATTGTTCAAATCCAAGCTAGCCGTTTCATTGGTGAGGGGATCGAGTCGAATTTTTCCTCTGTGTTCATCTGTCGACACAGCCACGACGAACAATCGATCCTCAGCCCATTCATCTAAGTGATCCTTGATGATTCGGTAAGTATAATTGGTATACTTGAGAAATTGATTCGATCGATTGATCTATTTTCCTTCTGTTGCCGAGTACGTTGAAAATCCTGTGACATTCTACCTGATCCAAATTTCGTTGTATTTCTTCTATTTTTCCAAGCAGAGCAATTGGTTGATCCAAGTATATTTTGAGCTGCGAGTTTTGTGGGAATGGCAGGAATCATAGGTAATTGATCAAATTCTTACCATTGAAATTCTTGATTTATTGTTTTCTTGAAGAACAATGTCAGATCTTCTAAATTCCTTTTTCGTGCATGCTTTCGGTTGGTTGGAATGATCAGTAGAGATTTGAATTGCTGTTGGACACGAAGTAGCGTGTCGGATTGGTGGATCGTGTTTTCTAGCTGTTAAGTCTGATCTTCAGGTATTTATGTTATCATTCCGTTGCTTTTGAATCTATGTTGCAATTTCTTGAGTTTGGTTGTTGGCCAGGATCAATCAATTGTTGTGTGTGGTCATGTATGTGGAATTGGTCTTGAAGAGGCTGTTCGCGTCAGGGTTGGTGTGTTCGTGTCATGATCATGCTTGGCGTTGTTCATATCCGACACCAGAGGATGTAAATACGATATAGGTGTGGGGCTGGACCAGTACGGATTTAGAGTGTCGAACCTCCTGGATTGCATTTTTTAGACTAAAGAGTTCAATAGCAATAAATTGTGCAATATAGTTGTATTATATTTTTCTATTTTGATTCTTTAAATTGTAAATCTCCTGGAGATCTAATGTTTCTCTATTGAGATTGAATAGGATTTGTGTGAGTTCTTCTATTTTATTCAGCAAGATATTGATGGTTGCCTCTTTGTGTTGTTGCTATGATTTGGTTGAGTTCTCTTTTCTAAAGTAGGGATTATGTGTTGGCTTTGTGAATAACAAATGGAGGGTTGAAGCAGAAGGCTGGAGTGTGGCTGTTGGAAGGAGGACACTTAGCTGTTGGTTTTAAAAGTTTGAATTTATTTGAGTTTTACTCTGTTTTGTATAAATAACTAATCTGGGTTCTTACAGTGTTGAGTGGGGTAGTCTTTGATTAAGCCAAGTATGATTATAGGAGTAAAAGTTGTTGACTGAATGTTATATAGAAGGATTATTGAGGGAAATCTATAATAGCATTCAAAGTTTATTATTGCAACCATATTATAAGTGGTTTCCTGGCAAGTTATTAGTAGAATATTTAGCTAAGGTATTATGGGGTTTTTAGACCTTAGTACCCATCAATTAATAGATTAGATGATTAAATAGATCTTGCTTAAATTTTAACCAACTTATAAATTATAAAACAGGAGGACATACAGTTTCATTCATTTTTCGTACTTTCCCGGAGCAAGGCAAGTACTTTTCTTTGGTTTTTGTGTATTTACATATCTTGTACTTCTCTTGATGACACGATGTGACACGATATCTTGTACCCTTGTTCTTTCCTGTTCTTGTACTTACTTGTGTCGGGAGGAAAAATACACTAGCTATGTGACAAAACCCCGGTTACTATATTCATGTAGATAGATTAGGCCTTGCATTGTGCACGCGGGTCCTAAGCCATACCGATATTCATGTACTCCTGTACATGTTCCTGCACTCACCCCAGCCGATCACATAGGCTAGTTGTATTTTAAATATTGAGCACATGTCATGTCTTGTACTTCAGGTTCATAGTTACATTCCTATACTTTATTTCCTGTACTTTCATGTTCATTCCTGTATTTCATATTTCATGTTCTCCTGTACTCATTTCTATATCATGATGTTCTTGTTCATTACCTAGAACTGTACTTTGCTCCGCTCCCGATTAGGATATGTTGCAGGTGAGATGGAGGCTTTGTGTGACACTTACTATGGCCGTGAGCCTATAGATGCAATAGAGCCACCTGGAGTTGCTCTGGACTTAGAGGCTGAGGAAGCCTAGTATCTTACCCTTAGCAGTTTATATTCTATTGTACTTGAGACTATCAGACTTTACTCTCCTTTTAGCTGGATGAATGCAATAACTCGTAGACATGTATTTTGATTCTGGGATTCGATATTATAGATGATGTGGTTTATATTCATTTATGTTTGGACTTGTAGTTTCCTTAGAGATTGGTACAGCTTACTTCATCGTGTCCAACGATGAATGATGGGCTTGTCGGACTCGTGTTCGATTATTCAGAAGCGGGTCGTGACAATCCTACAATATCGTTAGCCCTTCCAGGTACATTGGCTAAATGATTTTGTATCAATTCTTCCACTGGAGCTCCTAGTGGTGTTGCATTTGAATCACCTGATTGTTGTGGTGCCTTCCTCCTACCCCTTGAAACCTTTGTCCTCTTGTGAACAGTGTTGCTACTCCTTGGAAGCTTTTCAGGTCTTGGTTCTTTTTGTGGTCTTGGTGGTCTTGGTGCCCTTGGTTTTTTATGGTTCCCTCCAACTGGTCCTCCCTGGCACCCTCTAGCATTATGATCAGCTAGTAACTTGCACCTCCCATAAATCCTTTGCTTCTTGGCAGGTCTTGGTGCCTTATCTGCCTCCTTCCTTCTAACACCCTTTAGTCTTCCAGGTTGCCTATGTCTACCAGGTGGACCAACCTCATATGGTGGCTGCAATATACAGAATAGTGAAACACATAGGGAACATGAAAAATACAGAACATAAAAATAAAGAGAAACCTACAGAACATGAAACTAAAAAGAAAATGCAGAACATGCAAATAACTCACTTGATCCCATAGGTTTTGTTGAGGCAATGGAACAATCTTTCCAGCATAAGCCTTCTTGTAGGTATTGGCATGATAGTAATGACTTATGAACCTATAGTAAGACAAACTCTGATAAGTGTACACCAATACTAGAATGTATAAGTTGTAACAGTAAAATATGATACTTACATTGACCATGTAGGCCTGCTAGGTAGCAAAGCAGCAATAGCATGCACACATGGGATCCCAGTTAAAACCCATACACAACAGTCAATTTTTTTTTATTAATATCAACAGTCCATCTGTTCTCAATGGAGAACAAACTAGTGACACAAAACAACCCATCACCAGCACCATTGACCTGATACTTGTTGACTTGCTTTGACCTCTGTTCAATGATCTTTTTAGTCCTTGGAGTCAAGTCATACTCACCCCATGCTCTAGAAGTAATCTTCCTTTCATAAGTCAATTGCATGACCATCATATGAAACATCTCCACAATTATAGTGATGGATTTACCTCTGATTTCTCCTATCCAATTGTTGAAGCTCTCAGAAAAATTATTGGTTATGTGCTCACACTTGGTTGTTTTGTCAAAGTATGCTCTACACCATCTGCTCATGTGCTCTTTCATCATATACTGAAGACCCTCTGGACATTGTGAGCTATTACTTCAATCTACTTAGCATTATCTACCTGTCTATAGGCTCTAGCTACACCCCATGTAAGATGCTTCATCTGTAGGCTACCATTGATTTGGGACTTGAAGTTTTTGTAGAAATGTCTAAAGCAAAACCTGTGGGGATGCCCATAGAATTCCTTGTCAATATCACTCCCTAGGCCTTCTGCCTATCAGATATGAAGGAAATCTCTCCTGGATGTTGCAGCAGCTTGTGTTTGATCATACTAAGAAAATGGACCCATGTAGCTTCACTTTCAGATGTACAGAGATAAATGGCAAGTGGGAACAACCGATTGTTGCCATCTAAAGCTGTTGCAGACAAGCATACCCCCCATACTTTCCTTTCAAATGATACCCATCTAAGCCAACTAAGGGTCTACAACCATTTATGAATCCAGTAAAGCTTGTATTGTACCATATGCATAAGGTACTGTTTGGGAATGGGAAAAATGGGAGGAAGGAAAAAAGTTGAGGGAAAAGTGAGAGGAAAATTAAAAGTGATGGTGTTTGGAAAGGAGGAGGGAAAATGGGGGAGGAAAATTTGAGGGAAAAAATTAGGCGGGTCCCACTAAAAAATTTTCCTCCCAAAAGAAGGAGGAAAATGGAGAGAGATGAGAGTAATTTGAGTGTATTTACTCCATCACCCCTCATAAAGGTAATAATAAATTATCATTTGAGAATACCAAAGACTAAATAGTAATTGTATCTCTATTCCTAAACAAATAAAAAATTATTTTTAAACTTTTCCTTCCCCTACTTTTTGTCCATCCAAACAAAGGAATGAAAAATTAACTTTACTTTCATTTTACCCTCCTCCATTTTCCTTCCCCTCAAATTTTCCTTTCCCTCCCCAAAAAAGTTCCCAAACACAGCGTAAATACCCAAACTCTGTTGTCCCAGGTACATTCCCACAAAAAAGCTACACTCCTAGTGTTGGTTCTTAAAACCTACTTTGTAATTTCTAGAGTTTTTCTATAACTCTCATCATAACCACCAAACAACATCTCCTTCACTCTGAATAATGCCTTGTGTGCATTCCAATATGAGAGCTTGATTGTAAACTTGGCCCACATCTGCTTCTGAATATTCTTTTCCTTCCATGAACTGTGGTGTGCCTTAATGTCTTCTTTCAACACTTCATAGATGAATTTGTTATTAGCCATTTTGTTCTGCAACTTTGAGGTGTGCTTGCAAGTGTGTTCTTTATTAAGTTGTCGAAGTGTACAAGTAGTCTTATCTGGTGAGATCCTGACCCTGCACATCCATGGACAAGTCTCTTCTTGACACACACCCCCCATATCCTCTTCCCTTCATTCTTAACATATTTAATTTCAAACCTCTTCTTTATAGCATATGACCTTAAATACCTTCTGCACTCACTGGGATTCATCCATTGCTGGCCTAGCGAGAGATCATTCACCTCAGGAACTCTGTATTCCTCCTCACCCATCTCACCATCAGTGTACAAGTCATCAAGTTCAGCTCCAGCTTGTTCAGAATCAATTGAGTCACAGCTATGGTATTCTTCATCATCATCAAGTTCATCAATTGCAATTGTTCTTCTTCTCTGCATCTCTTCCCTCTGGAACTCAGTTTCTCCCCCCCATTCTTCCACATATGCTTCTGGAATGTCAACATTTTTTGACATTATTTCATCATCACTACTTGATGGTACATACTCCTCTTCATCATCTGTTTCTTCTTCTTCAACCTCTACTCCTTCCTCGCCCTGTCTGTCTACTTCTTCCTCACACTGTGTGCCAAAGTCTTCCTCACCCTGGGCTCATCTCCATAAAGTTATGTCTCAGCCTGTGTGCCATATTCTTCCTCACCCTCTGTCTGTGTAGGAGCTACTTGGTGAGACCCTCCAGTAACTTCATCTAATCCACCGGTGAAGACCCTTGATGGCATTTGATCCAACTGCTCCTCAGGAAGGTCCATATCACTGTCACTAGGTAGTGGATCCAACTGCTCCTCATGAAGACCCTTGACATATTTTCTAACTGGTTTGTGGGCTACTTTTTAATCCTTCCAATTTTTCTAGGTGTTAGTGACTCAGTAGGTTGTTGCTCTTGACTTGCAGGGTTGCCAAATTCTTCTAAGAATATGTGTATATCTCCTTTCTTGTCAGAAAGTTGTTTACTAAACATGTCCAACAACCTAGCATCAGTGAGGAGCTCCACTGTTTTCCCATTCTTTAAGTCATCAATCCAGTAGTACTTATAAACTCTCTCCAAATGATTACTTTGAACTGTATAAAATAAATCCAACAGACTTATAAAGTCTGGGTCCACTTCAACAGCAACTGAACTACCCTTAAAATGGACCCTAAGCATGTACTTCCTATATAACATTACAAATACCCTTAAAATAGCCTACAATAACATACAATAGCAACTGAACTACCATTAAAATAGCCTACAATAGCATACAATACAAATACACATAATAATAACATATAGTAGCATATAATAGCAACTGAACTACCCTTAAAATGAACCCTAATTTCACATATAACAATACAAATACACATATAATAGCATACAAATACACATATAATAGCCCAGTATGAATTCAATTTAGAGCACAATATCTGAACCCTAATTTTATGCCAATAGATATGCCCATAGTCTTATAATCAACCCTAATTTCATGCCACTATCTGAACCCTAATTTGAGAACAAATCTCGTGCCCTAATTTCATATATTGAACCCTAATTTCATGCCACAATCTGAACCAAAAAATTATAGTGTACAATTTTAGGAAAAACCCAAAAAACAAAACCTAAAAATGATTAAATTCATACATTAAAGAAAAACCAAATAATTCCAGTATACAATTTTAGGGAAAACCCTAAAAACGAAGCCTAAAAATAATTTCTTTCATACATTAAAGGAAAACCAAATAATTTCAGTGTACAATTTTAGGGAAAATCCTAAAAACGAATAATTTCATACATTATAGGGAAAAAAAAAATTTTCATACCTGGGTGTTTGGTTCGCCATGGAATCTCGAGGATGCTTCGACTTACATAAATCTGAACGAAATGAAAAAGATCGATAGTTGAGCGTGGATCAAAAATTCATATGCAAAAGAGAGAGAAGAGAGAGGGCGGTTTCATACCTGGGTGTTTGCTAGACCGCCGAAGTACGGTGACGCTGGAAATTTCGATGAGAGAGAAGAGGGAGTGGAAGAGAGAGGGGGGTTTTGAATTCTGTAGGGAAGAGAGAGAGGGTCGTTTAGAGAAGAGAGGGTAGTTTAGGATTTTTCAACTTTAAGTTCACTGCTCTGAACACGTGAGGGACAGTTTGGTCAGAAATTACACCTTAAAGCGGTCAACTGTTAGTCTTGGACGGATTCCGTGTTAAGTGGGGGGTGTTATACATTTATGTAAAGTGGTGGGGTGCACCTAAAATAAGGGTAAGCAAAGTGGGGTGCCACTCAAATTTTCTCAAAATTTATTTCAATGTTTATTTTAGGTTATAAAAATTTATTCATAGGAATTTCGGATAAATAATTTACCCACAAAATATGAAAAATCTTCTCTCTAAAAGATATGTGGATATTTTTTTTCGTCCGGACAAAAAAAATTTGTTGTTATTTTTGTTGTTTTTTCTACTCTTTTTATTTTATTTTTATTTTTCTTGTTTTATTTTTATTTTTAATCATTTATCATTTTAAAGATTTTTTTCAGTTTTTCTTCACTTTTTATTTCAGTTTTTTACATTTTATTTTGTTTTTTCATCTTATTGTTTTAAACTTTTTAAGTAATTTTTGTTTTTTTGGGGTTTTTTCTTATTTTCAGTTTTTTAATCTTTTTTCCATGATTTTTTTCATGTTTTTTTTTTCCACTCTTTAAGAATGCTTTTTGGCTTCTTTTTTTTTTTTTTTTCATTTTTTCAAGTATTCATTTTGTTGTTTTTAAAGTTTTTTCTTAGTTTTTGTTTTAATTTTCAGGCTTTTTGTCCTTTTTTTAATTTTTTTTTTCTGGGAATATTTATGTAGTCACCAAATATCCAAATATAATTTTTCAGAAAATTTAATTACTTGAAATTTAATTCTCAAAATTATAGAATTTTTTTTTGTAGGTATTCGGTATACCAAAACGTCTTCTAAAAACAAATAAGATTTGTGCTTTATTTATGGTAGGTTGCAAGAGATTGTCAACACCCGTCAATTGATAAAGCCTTCCTATTTCTAGTAGCCTGCTTGCTTATGAATGAGGATGACTAATTATTGTCCATTCATCTGCCTGTCTACGTAGGAGATGTAGAACTCGTACATTTCCACGTTATCTACAAGAATTTTAGGCCTCGTTTGGTTCACGGAAAGGAAATCAATTTTTATGTATTTTTTATGGAAATAGAAAAATAGAATTCCTATCAAATTTTCTTTCCTATGTTTGGTTGGTGTAAAAAAGGAAAGTGTAATTAATGTTGGGAAAGGAGGAGGAAAAATGAATCCCATGAGTCATGAGAAGAACCATTTTTTCTCCTATTTTTTTCTATGCCAGAAAAGTGTTTTCCAAATTTGTGGCTACCAAACAAAGAAAAGGAACAAATTTTTTTTCTAGATTTCTTGAATCTGTGAACCAAACGAGGCCTTAGAGTAAAAAAGGACTGAAAATAGTCGTGCATTTCATAGACTCACGACTCAGGTATTTAATTTTGTCATTTTCCTTCTGACAAAAAAGAATAATATTATTTCTGTTGGCATTTTCCTGTCCTACACATCTGGCCCATGAAGTGGACCTGTATCTAATTTTCAGCACCCTCTTAATTACGCTCTTAATCACTCACAGGGAAACAAACTACAAAAGCAATTAGCAATCGAAGGCATATATTTGGACACGAAAGCTATAATTTCGGAAATGAAGGAAACTCCACATCAAAAGCTACAACAGCAATCAATTGCAACATCAAATTATTCATCCATCAAAAACGCAAGTTGGGGCTCAGTCTGATGGTCTGCATAGACTTGCGAGTCGAGGTATCACTGTCCAGCTCTTTGTGGGGGTACATTTTGCATTGAGTTTTCGTCCTGAAGAGTACGAAGTTGCTTTCATCTACCTCTATCATAATTAGGGGCCGACTATACACATTCCAACACTTACTTAGCACATCTTATTTATAAAAAAAAAAAAAAATTCTTTTCTATCCTTGCTGAGCACAACCCATATTCTGCGATGAGTACGACAAATATTGGTCGAACAGGCAATTGTCCGTTCGACAAATATTTGTCGAACATGTCTTATTCCGTTCGACAAATACGGGTCGAACATGTCTTCTTCAGTTCGACAAACACTGGTCGAACATGTTCTTATCGAACATACCGTCTTATGTTCAACATATGTTGGTCGAACGTACACACTATAGTTCGACTATCGTGGGTCGAACATTCCTCTGTGAGGTCGACAAACCAGAGGCGAACCTACCCGTGAATACATCCAATTATTTTCATTTTTTTTTCAACAACAGTTTATGGGGCCGGCCGCGGGAATCGAGGAGCAGGGGGGGAGGAGGAGGAGGAGGAGGAGGAGGAGGAAAGGGGTGGGGGGGGGGGGGGAGGAGGAGGAGGAGGCGGCGGGTCGGGGGAGGAGGAGGGCGACGGGAGGAGGGGGGGGGGGGGGGGGGGGGGGGGGGGGGGGGGGGAAGGGAAGGGGAGCAGGAGATTGGCGGCGGAGGGGAGGAGGGTCGGAGGAGGAGGAGGAGGAAGAGCCGGGTCGGGGGAGGAGGAGGAGGAGGAGGAGGAGGAGGGTCGGCGGAGGGGAGCATGGGGTGTGCTAAGCAAGGGTATAATAGGAATTTTTTTTTTTTTTTTTTAAATAGAGTGTGCTAAGTAAGTTTGGGAGATGTTACGAAGTGACCATCCTGGAATGTGTGGACATACTGCTGCGGCAGCGCTTGCTCCCCCTACGATTATCACAACAGAAGGCCATTTGTAAGTCGTAAAAACTTGCTACCTACCTACCCAAATAAATGTTTATTTGACTAATTAGGATCGATCTGTGATTGGGTCTGAGCCCATCAAACCGTATAGTAAGAACTGAAAGAAAGAAAGAAAAATCAGTAAAAATAAAATAAAAGAGATACCAGTAGTGGGGTAATTGCAGCTTTTTATGGCATCAATTCAAAGTAAATGGTAGTTCTGTCTATATACTTTAGAACCCAGTTTGATATGAAGATTGACTGTTTCGAGCCAAAAAAATATAGCAAAACTGAGTCAAGATGAAGTACATGAGAGACTTCAAAGCATAGAATCAATCACACACAAAATAGTCTGGTTTAGAATTTTAGGCAGGTTGGCACCTGAATAGACCACAAACCATAGCCAAATACTGACCAAAACCAAACTTGAAGCCGAATAGAAAATGTGCCTGTGGTAGATGGTATTCAAACACACAGTTTGAATACTCGAGGAGAATAAATCAAATAAAGTATCAAAAGAGTATTATATCAAGATTTCAGTACAAAGGAACAACAACAACAAACAAAGACTATTACAAAAAGATTTTTTGGCAGCTATTTGAATCTTTTTCTTCAAATGTTAAGGATCATTCCCCTCTAACAACAGCAAAAACCGCATCCTTTCACAGTCTAAATCCAAGTTCATGTAGGTCCAGTTTTAGCAGCTTCTTCAACTAAATCCTGTCACTTCCAAGTAGCTTGTTAGCGTATGTAGCCCAGTCCACTATGGACCTGAGTTTCTCTTTCTAGGACTAGTATCTTAGATATATACTCATTGTCATCTATGAATGAAGATTATGTTGGTTATTTCTCAAATCGCATTAAGTCATTCATAGACTCTCTGCTCATACATCTCAACAGAATGGAGTCTTGGAGCGGAAAAGTCGTCATCTGGATCTTGATCGCACTATGATGTTTGATATGAAAGTACCCAAGTATAGGATGCAGTTCTTACTGCAAACTATATAGTGAACTTATGCCCTCTTCTATTCTTAGTGGTCAGATTCCTTCTCTTGCTTTTATTCTTGTAAGGCTATTAACTGATGTTTTGATTGTGTTGCATTTGTTCACAATTTGACACTTGTCATGATAAACTATTCCCTCGATCGATCAAATGTATCTTCCTTTGATATTCTTGTACACAAAAAGGGTACCATTGCTATGTTTAGATGGCACGCCGTTATAATATGTAAGTCGATGTTAATTTTTTTGAGCATACACCATATTATTATACGGACACTCATACCCTCCATACTCCTCCTATGGCGGTTCCCTTACCTACCCGGTTCTTCTATGTTCTCCACTACAGACTACTACCTCGACCGCTTACTTCCTTCTCTTCCTGCATCCTACATGTATTCCTACTACATCAATGATTTTCATCCCTCCTACTTCTCCTTTTACTTCGGCTCCACCCACTACTACATCTCCGTCCTTGAAGGTTTATGCTTGTCGTCGACCTGTACCAAGTATTCCCCTTTCCACTGCTTGAGCTATTATTACTCCAGCTATCTTATGCTCGCCTTGAGTCTTCTTATTGCCAAATTGTTTTTCATCTGGCATCTATTACTATTACTCTTTTGTTGCTCGCATTAGCTCAATTCGGGTTCTCTTTCTCTCGCGGTCGACCACCGCTAGATATAAAAAAAAGGGTGTCGTTATTGACACTCCTCTTTTGTTGCTCGCATTAGCTCAATTCAAGTTCTCTTTTCTCTCGCAGTCGACCAATATAGATATAGAAGCAGGTGATTTAGTATATTGTCAGTAGAAATTGCCAAGTTGACCACAATTAAAGCATGTGCGTGGTCGTCCTCCATTGTGACTACCATTACCACGGCCCCTATTACGACTAGTATTGCAGCCACCACGTCGTCCACCACGACCACCACGAATGCTTGTAGAAGCAGCACCAAGAGCAGAGCGATCAGCAGGTGCATTATCCGAAGTGGTCTCTACGACTTTTACTGCTCGAAGGACACGATAATGTGCTTCTATTAAAGATGGAACTTCAGATCCAGCAATAATCTGAGATCGAGCAGAGTCTGCATCAGGACGTAGAGAGGCAAGATACGCCATAACATGAAGTTGTTCACATTGAGCCCTAGCTTCATTGATGTCAGTAGTAAGGGGCAATATAAGATCAACCTCATCAGACAGCCAAATGTCTTGAAGTAATATTTATGAGATTTGTCTTCCTGATTTGCTCTGTATATGCCAACGACGAAGTCATAAATACGAGATAAATCACCTTTGCCATCAAACGCCTTTGCTAGGACCGTCCATAAAACGGAGTCCGTATTCTAAACCATGTCTTCCATCGATGGTTCCATGGAGTTCATCAACTGTGTAAACAGCCCCCGACTATCATCAATCTTTAATTGCTCAAAGCTGGGGTCAGCCTTTGCGGGGGGGGGGGGGGGGTTGTCAGTCAAATGTTTGGACAACCGCATCTATAGAAGCGTCTTCTCGACCTTCTTACGCCATGTCGAGTATCCCTCTGGTCCATCTAGACAAGTCGAATTGAGGAAATCGTACTAGTGACCATTGGTCCCACCATTATATTCCCAATGCTAGTACCAATATCACTAGTATGCGTCCCAGTGCTATCCATCCCTCAGATATCGATTCCATGTATCGAAAAAAATCCGATCACAACAATATCCATAGTAGAGATGTAGATCAAACAAGTCAGGATAGAGAGGACACTCTCGAGATAGATCCTGATATGAAGATCAAGCAAGGAAACAAAGAATCATGCAAGGCAACCATCGTGTCTTCTCTTTGTTAGCCTTTCCGAAGCCAATCGTTAGAGAGTCAGAGTTTCCAACCTTGTAACGCCCCAGTCCCAAAATACGTAGGACTAGAAACGTATCATGCCAGCTATCTACATAGGAAGTATACTCCAATATATGGATATCCGTATGTACACATAAGCTGTAAAATGTAATAACCATGAAGCTAATCTCATCCACAAACCAATATATCAAAATTAACTTATTAAAGTCATTTGTACAAACATTGGGCGGAGACAAAGTCCACTACCAACTATCTCAAAATAAAATATACAAGAAGTGAATCGATAAAATGTCAAACGAACCAAGCGCAATTCTCTTCGAAGGAAGGGAGAAAATCACGGCCTTGGCTAGAACACCTACAGTAAATCATGAAAGCATACATGGAGAGATAACCAGGTCCTCAGAGGGACGTAACAAGATACAGGAAGAACATGCCATGTAACTGCATAAGTAAAAAAAAGTACTATAAACTACAAAACAATAGGGTACCTAACCATCTATGTGATATGCACTTTGAGGACAACGTTCTACGCAGGGGCTGTACGAATTCACGCAAGCAAGTAATAAAGAGTGACCGTCAAGTAGCGCTCATCCGAGACACTATCGGCCGGGCAGCAAGTAGCGCTCATCCGAGTTACTATCACCCATAAATGTGTAAAAAGTAAATGTAGCTCCTTCGCTAGTAGCTGTCCCCTCCCCCCAATAATACTATACATGCATCGTAACCACGACACACCAACACGTATCGTTTCCACAACACGGTTTATATTCAGTAACTGTCAAGTCTTCTAGCATGCATCTATTGACAGTTATTCCTACGTATGCGCACGGGTGATCAGCCAACACGCAAGTGACTACATGATACCACAACTCACACACAACTCGTGATACAATCGTGACAAGTTAATGACATGCACTCTATTGACGGTAGTCACTTAACTCTAGGTCCACATACAAGAAGAAATAATAAACAAAAAATATAGATACAATAACTGAAATAAAATGAAACTAAATGTAAGCAGTAAATATGGCAAGGTATCTTGCCTGATTTCGTGCTGTAGATATGAAATGTCGCTCCCGCGTCCACGCCTCCGGAACCCAACGCTCCTAGATAATTAATTAACTAAATTAAGTCACTACTTATGAAACTTACGAAACGACTTAATTAGTCAAATTAATGTGTTAAAATTATATTCGATCTCTCGTGGAACCATTTAGATCCATACAATCACACACAGGTTCTACGAGACATCGAAACACAGTTTTAGGGTTTCTAACTTTTAATTAGTCGGGTATGCCCCTACTTCAATAACATACTGAAAAATCATATAAAAATCATAAAAATAATATTTAAACTAATTTTCTACAGATTTATTTCTGAAATTCTAGAATTATATTTCTAAAGACATTTATGACTAGTTGATTAATAAGTCAGCTAGTCTACCGAAACACACCCGGAACATAGTTAATGACTCGAAATTGCTAAAATAACCAAAAATATAGTTTAAACAGAAATAAAATAATTTATTTCATAGAATAATATTAGAGGTACAAGGGTTGAGTTATACTACAAGTTTGGGACATTCTAGGTCAGCCGGTTACCCGAAATTAGCTAGTTTTAACCTACAATTTTCTCGACCAGATTTGAGTTGCTAAAATCATAAAAAATACTTAAAATCCTAATTTATTATATTAACACACATGAAATTCAGTTTCAAAAATAGGCACCAATAACTCATAGTTCCTTTACAATGGGGTTAATTTTGATCCTACCGACACATGAATATTACGCATATTTTATGAAACCTTTATGGATGATTATACCTAACAAAAGCCATCAAAATATGATTTCTACAGAATTAATAATATTTTCTATAGAATTTTAGCAAAGGTTTTTAGAAGAAAAGATTTGGGTTCTTACCAAAGATCCTTGCTAGAAAGGGTGATGATGACTTCTCTTCACCAAAGCTCCAATATTTTCCGCTATCCTCGCTTGCTAATCCTCTATTGGTGAGTATGAGAGAGTTGATAATGGCTATAGAGGATTGGATGGGGGAGATTGAGTTTTTAAGATTTGTTTTAAGGGATTTCGGGGATGTATGGTGGAGGAGATAAATTTTTGTGAAGGATGGAGAGATGTGCAATAGAGAAGATGATGTATAGATTCTATGGGGAGTTTGTTGCTGCCGAAATTATGGAGAGGGAGAGGGGTTTTGGTCGGCCAAAGGTGAGGGAGAGAAAGATTAGAATTTGGTTAAGGTTTGGGATAAGTTGGTATATTTAAACATATCCTTAAATGAATTTTAAGCAATCTAGAATTTAAATCCTATTTAATTTGATGCATTTGGCCATGGGGGGTTGCTTGGCCGAAATTAGCATGGGGGGGTCCACTTGGCATGATTTGGTTGTTTGGTGAGTTGGCAAGTTGATTGGATTGAGGATTTAAAAAGGGGTTTTCTAATATAGAACTATTTAATTCTATCTATGTAATTACACTACAAAATTTGAATTAAATGCAAATAAATATAATTATTAATATTTATTAATGCCCAACATGCCTACATAGGGTTGGGTTTGGCTTGGAAGAGGTTTGGAAAGGTTTAGTGCAACCGGGTCTCCTAAAAATTCATAAAGGCTTTCTTAACTAATTAATTAAATAAAAATATAACTTGTACCATAATTTGAATGGTTAACATGCAAGAGATTACAATATGACCATGGCATTCCTAACATGGTTAGCATACTAGTTAAAGTACCCGACTACGCTAGGCATGCCATACTTTCTAGTCGTCTTGCATATTCAAACTCAACCATGGCTATAGTCCTTTTATATAATATAAATAAGATAAAAATAAATTAGAATTAAATAAAATCCAAAATAATTTAAATATTCCTTTAAATTATAAGGGGTTTTACATCCTACCAAACTTATGACAATTTCGTCCTCGAAATTAAAAATATTCATAATATCAAGAATTGCGATATTTTGTACGGAGGGAGAGTAGGTACGTCAAATCTTGGCTCAATTTTTGAAAGGATGGAGGGGTGGTTGTCATAGGAATCCCAATTGACCTCATATTCTACAAGATGGGGTATGCTTCCTTCCAGACTCTACCCAACTTATAGAAGTTGGCTACCCGTAAAGATCGTCGTCATTACAAGACCTTGAGGAGGACAATTTCTAGGAAGGGGCACGAGAATAATGGACACTTCTGACCGCAGTCTTGGATTCTAAGTGAGCCTCGATAACACCATAACGTTCTTGGTCAATAACAACTATAAAAAAGTTACTACAATCAAACATTGTCACTCTAGGGGTCATGCTTCTGACAAGCTGGTAGCGACCTCTTGTTGGAATATACTAAGGTGTGTCGGTTCGAAAGGATTCGTTCTACGTCTAACATGGGAAACTAAGAAGTGAGCTTAAAACTTAGGGAAGAAGAATTTATGGCCAAGTGGTGAGAATCGATGATAATTAAAGAACCCAGACTATAGAATATGATTAGACAAGTGTTTTGAAAACTCTAAGTCAAAACGACTAATATGTGTGGGCTGATGTTTGGTGTTGTGTAGGAGGCATGCGCTTGCTTATTGGAAGGCATACGTCATAGGTGTATGTCTTGCATAGATCTTGAGTATTCAGTTTAGTTAAGAGAATTGGTCGATATTTGCATGGGTGAAATCGAATAGGTCGAATTTGGGTCTCTATGGTTTGTTTTAGGAAACAATGTGTCATACATGTGGTGTAATTTTTAAATGGAGCACTGGAAAGTTCGTTTACGTGGGACATGTACGTCATGTGAGTAGCATGACTAGTCTAGTTCGTGAGTGTGAACTTTGTCGAAAGGAAAAGGCTAGCGTTGTGCTTCAATTATCAAAATCACGGTCGAGGGTATCACATGATACGAATATGGGTCGACGTTATGAACCATTGAATTATTAGTCTAATTGGAACCAATCATTTCCAACCACTTGTTAATTCCAAAATCTTATGTTCCTTAGAGAGGCTTGCGATCTTTGCCTCAAAAAAATTTGCTATTGATTTAAACAAAAATGATTCTATGATTGACTTGAAGAATTTAGGTTGCAATCTGTTACCGTAGTTATCTAAATGCACAAGCAAAGGGATATAAAATGCAAAATAAAAGATCGTTTCATAAATTCCATACAGACGGAAGAACGGTCACGATTGTAATCCCATTCTGAGAGGTAGATATAATAAGTTCAATGTTCTACCCAACTTATAGAAGTTGGTTAATCGGGGAAAGCACAGTAATAGAGCTTCTAAGAAGGTCAAATTTCAAGGAGGTATTGGAAGTATGAGGTATTTCCAATCATAGTCACAGACTCTATAGGAAGTCTAGGTATTATCTATTTAATATGGCCCATATATTAATTATGTTTGGTCAAGACAGTATGAGAGGTCTTGGACAAGTATATCCGGAAGCAAGTTGGTACCGAGAGATGCATAACTTAGCCTACGAAGAGATGCAGTTACGAAATCTATGGACGGAGAATTAGTGAGCCAAGTGGTAGGACCTACATAATAGGGGTGAGGGCCTATTTCATCAAGTTTTTTATAGTCCCAATATGGCGATGGGCTATGATGGGTTTAACTGAGTCTTAATAGGTTTCCTAATTGGACTTCAATCTTTGATTGCATGAACTTTAGATTTTAATCTATAGTGGCTGGACAAAATTTTGTGGAATTTTAAAACCATCCCTATTAGGTTAGGGTAATGTAGAATAGGTTCAAATTTAAGTGGTTGGACAAATTTCCCGTCGGGTTGGTAGAATAGGTTCTGTATGTCGTGAGATGCGCCTTCCATGATTTTTGTGTTTAAGTAGCACACAAGGCCTCTATTGAGTGATCACAACCATATATTGGGCCAAAAGATTTGAGTCAAGGTTGGATCTCTAACTGCAGTCCGAAAGTACATCGGTGTTATGGTAAGGGTTATCGCTAGTCCCTTTTAACCTGAAAGTCGTATCATAATAATAGAGTCCAAGGAGATGTGTTTGTGCGGGACATGATATGTCTACTTGAAGGTGGACTCGTTTAAGTTTTGCATATAAATTTTGTTGGAAGGTATCAGCTATTATTACACTTCAAATATCAAAGTCACGGTAAGGGACACCAAAAGATCTAAAAAGAAAGTGGGAGTTCACGAGTCACTAATTTATTATCCTAGTGAGAACCAATTTACCTCAATCAATCGATGATCCCCAAATTTTTAAAAGTAAGAATGGCTTACAATCTATTCACTCTAGAGACTAGGATATAGTTTTAGGAATAACGAGGTTAGGAATATTTGAGTCGCGATATCGTACCTTGACATTTGGTAATAATAAGCCACGATGTGATCGATAGCATGATAGGGTAGTTGCGAATCAGTTTTGAGGATTGTACCCCGAGTCCTAATAAATGGAAATGATCGCGTATAGTGGTACCTGGGTCGATAAGATGGAATAACCCGCTTGTCCATGGTATACGAGAGTCTATCGGTGGAATAACGAACTCTAAAGCACGTCATGGGAAAGATCCCTAACTACTAAGTCGTAAATTTCTATTTGCGTCAAACCTATCAGACTATAGTCACAAGCATTCTAGAGGTATTAAATGTAGTGCTCATGCATCACTTGTTGATTACTAATACAAATAATGACGGGGCATCATGCTACAGATTTTGGCTAAGCTGGTGAATGTGTTGTTCTAATATTATGTCACTTCTTTGATAATAGAATTTTGTACCTAGAGTAACATCTGCTGAATCTCTAATCTTGGAATGGGTGTCTACCATTGTCCTTGTAATACTTGTCCTTGTTTTGGTCTATTCTTCTCTGTCTAAACTGTGGGGGCCTAGTCAAGTAAGGTTTGAGTTAAGGCATACGGGTTGCTAGTTAAGCCAAGAATCAAGATGAATATTTGGAGACTCACAATAAATGATTCCTAGAGATTAGATAGTCTCATAGGTTTGTGGTTTACCCAAGGGTAAGATCTTACTCATCTTTCAAGCTCAAATGACTAGAAGGTCATGATATTACTATTAGGGTCGATGGAAGGACGAGCAACTTTAGGCAAGGTTATAGTTATATGGCTTGGCCGATGGTTGCTATACTTGTGCATATAACTACCATGGCCATAGGGATACTCTGTATTTATTACCAAATATGAGCGTTCGACTTTCCAATCAGTGAAAGACAAAAGCAATAAAGAGTTCAAGAAAGATGTCATTGAATACAATTACGTAATTCAAAAGCGAATGTGTAATTCAAGAGGAATTGTCAATGCAGTCGTGGATGAGATCCTAGATACCTCTATATCTCAATCCATGTGGGATAATCATATGAAGAGCGAACCAAGTGCACTATGGTTGATCAGACCATAATACATTGATTCTAATTAGACAATATGCTTGTGGGCGTCCCCAATATACATATGTCCTTAACAAGCTCGACAAAGAATAAGCTTGCAAAATTAGGCTATAAATAGCGTCGTTATTCATGGTAGTTTAAAGTATAAGTACGGGAGAATACGTTGAAAGCAGTAATAAATAGTTCGAGTTTCACAAGGATCTAAGTCTTATTCGGTGTGCTTGCGTATACAGTCCTACTGGTTCTTGTATCAGGCCTTAGTTGACCAATGGGTATGGGCTACAAAATCTCTATATTTTAGGTAAACATCTCTCCTGCACTAGCATATATTCATTATCACTCTGTTACACTTTAATACTAGGTTAAAAGGATACGGGTGGTAGGTTGCAGTCATACTACTAAACTTATGAAGTCAACTAATGGAGTAATTGAGGAATATAACACGTATACTCGTATGAGTTATCTCCTAACCTCCCTATTCAGCACGAAAGAAGATAAGATTTACAGTGAAAGGAATCAAGCAGAAGGAAGTCAAGATAATCGGACGAGAGTTCGAGATTTGGAATTGAGGGAGGAAGTCAAGCTTGTGGATGAGATTCCTATATCCTAATCCTATATGCAGGTTCACATTGGTACAGTAGCGTAACCGATGTGACAAACTCGACCTGCATGGGCCACCACAAAAACATGTAACGCTCCAGTCCTAAAATACGTAGGACTATAAATGTATCATGTCAGCTGTCTACATACGAAGTATACTCCAATATAGATATCTCGTATGTACACATAAGCTGTAAAATGTAGTAACCATGAAGCTAATCTCATCCACAAACCAATATATCATAAAATCAACTTATTAAAGTCATTTGTACAAACGTTGGGCGGAGACAAAGTCCACTACCAACTATCTCAAAATAAAAGGTACAAGAAGTGAAGATAAAATATCAAACGAACCAAGCGCAATTCTCTTCGAAGGAAGGGAGAAGATCACGGCCTTAGCTAGAACACCTACAGTAAATCATGAAAGCATACACCTGGAGAGATAACCATGTCCTCAGAGGGACGTAACAAGATACAGGAAGAACATGCCATGTAACTGCATAAGTAAAAAAATACTATAAACTACAACACAACAGGGTACCTAACCATCTATGTGATATGTACTTTGAGGACAACGTTCTACGTAGGGGCTGTACGGATTCACACAAGCAAGTAATAAAGAGTGGCCGTCAAGTAGCGCTCATCCGAGACACTATCGGCCGGGCAGCAAGTAGCGCTCATCCGAGTCACTATCACCCATAAATATGTAAAAAGTAAATATAGCCCCTACGCTAGAAGCTGTCCCCTCCCCCCCAATGATACTATACATGCATCGTAACTACGACACACCAACACGTGTCGTTTCCACAACATGGTTTATATTCAATAACTGTCAAGTCTTCTAGCATGCATCTATTGACAGTTATTCCTACGCATGCGCACGGGTGATCAGCCAACACGCAAGTGACCACTACATGATACTCACAACTCACACATAACTTGTGATACAATCATGACAAGTTAATGACATGCACTCTATTGACGGTAGTCACTTAACTCTAGGTCCACATGCAAGAAAAAATAATAAACAAGGAATATAGATACAATAACTGAAATAAAATGAAACTAAATGTAAGCAGTAAATATGGCAAGGTATCTTGCCTGATTTTGTGCTGTAAATATGAAATGCCGCTCCCGCGTCCACGCCTCCGGAACCCGACGCTCCTAGATAATTAATTAACTAAATTAAGTCACTACTTATGAAACTTACGATACGACTTAATTAGTCAAAGTAATGTGTTAAAATTATATTCGATCTCTCGTGAAACCATTTAGATCCATACAATCACACACAGGTTCCACGAGACATCGAAACACAGTTTTAGGGTTTCTAACTTTTAATTAGTCGGGTATGCCCCTACTTCAATAACATACTTAAAAATATAAAAATCATAAAAATAATATTTAAACTAATTTTCTATAGATTTATCTCTGAAATTCTAGAATTAATATTTCTAAAGATATTTATGACTAGTTGATTAATAAGTCAGCTAGTCTACCCGAAACACACCCGGAACATAGTTAATGACTCAAAATTGCTAAAATAACCAAAAATATAGTTTAAATAGCAATAAAATAATTTATTTCATAGAATAATATCAGAGGTACAAGGATTGAATTATACTACAAGTTTGGGACATTCTAGGTCAGTCGGTTACCCGAAATTAGCTAGTTTTGACCTACAATTTTCTCGACCAGATTTGAGTTGCTAAAATCATAAAAAAATACTTAAAATCAAATTTATGTATGAACACACATAAAATTTAGTTTCGAAAATAGGCACCAATAACTCATAGTTCCTTTACAATGGGGTTAATTTTGATCCTACCGACACATGAATATTACGCATATATTTCATAAAATCTTTATGGATGATTATACCTAACAAAAGCCATCAAAATATAATTTCTACAGAATTAATAACATATTTTTATAAAATTTTAGCAAAGGTTTTTAGAAGAAAAGATTTGGGTTCTTACCAAAGATCCTTGCTAGAAAGGGTGATGATGACTTCTCTTCACCAAAGTTCCAATCTTTTCCGCTATCCTTGCTTGCTAATTCTCTATTGGTGAGTATGAGAGAGTTGATAATGGCTATAGAGGATTGGATGGGGGATATGGAGTTTTTAGGGTTTGTTTTGAGGGGTTTCGAGGATGTATGGTGGAGGAGATAAATTTTTGTGAAGGATGGAGAGATGTGCAATAGAGAAGATGATGTATATGATATGGGGAGTTTTTTGCTGCCAAAATTATGGAGGGAGAGGGGTTTTGGTCGGCCAAAGGTGAGGGAGAGAAAGATTAGGATTTGTTAAGGTTTGGGATAAGTTGGTATATTTAAACATATCCTTAAATGAATTTTAAGCAATCTAGGATTTAAATCCTATTTAATTTGATGCATTTGGCCATGGGGGGTTGCTTGGCCGAAATTAGCATGGTGGGGGTCCACTTGGCATGATTTGGGTTTGGTGAGTTGGCAAGTTGATTGGATTGAGGATTTAAAAAGGGGTTTCCTAATATAGAACTATTTAATTCTATCTATGTAATTACACTACAAAATCTGAATTAAATAGAAATAAATGTAATTATTAATATTTATTTGCCAACATGCCTACATAGGGTTGGGTTTGGCTTGGAAGAGGTTTGGAAAGGTTTAGTGCAACCGGGTCTCCTAAAAATTCATAAAGGCTTTCTTAACTAATTAATTAAATAAAATATAACTTGTACCAATTTGAATGGTTAACATGCAAGAGATTATAATATGACCATGGCATTCCTAACATGGCTAGCATACTAGTTAAAGCACCCGACTAGGCTAGGCATGCCATACTTTCTAGTCGTCTTGCATATTCAAACTCAACCATGGCTATAGTCCTTTTATATATATAAATAAGATAAAAATAAATTAGAATTAAATAAAATCCAAAAATAATTTAAATATTCCTTTAAATTATAAGGGGTTTTACAAACCTGGTTGTTCTGAAATGTCCAAGTTAATGGCCAACTTTGAGAATCAGAGGTTCTTGTAAACAACCATGTTATTTACTCTCGGAGATTTCCAAGTGTATTTAGGACAGAGTTTCCTACGTGGTTACTCTGTAAATTCCAAAATATCAATAGTGGAAAGATCAACATGGGAGAGTTTCCAACTTGGTTAATCTGTGAATCCCACAAAAGATCAATATTGGAAAGTCAGAGTTTCCTACGTAGTTGCTCTGAAATTTCCAATGCAATAGTCAACTCATTTTTTTTCTTTTTTTTTGGAACTTAGGGTTTGGAGGGGGGTGGTGGCTAGGGTTAGGGTACACCCATGTTGCCGAGTGGTGGAGGGGGATCGCCGGGAAGGGTCGCAGCAGCAGCAGCAGCGCTCAACAGCGTGTGCAGCAGCGGGGGGAGGGGGGTCACCGCGGAAGAGGGGTCACTGGAGGAGGGAGAGGTCGCCAGGGGGGCAGTAGCAGTAGCAGCGGTGGGTGTCGGCAGCGACATGGAGCAGCAGCGGAAGCAGTGGGGGGGTGGGGGGCAGCAGTGGAGGGGGGACGGTGAATTAGTGTTATGTTTTTTGTGTGTGGAGAGTGGTGGATGGGTTATGGCTCTAATACCATGTAGAGAGGAAAATAATGGGTAATTTATTAATCATGAGAGACTACATATATAGGAGAGGCTAGTCCCTCTCCTATTGTTCTAAGCAATATGGGACTAAAGTCCACTAACTAATAGTTCTAATATAACTCTTAACAAAGACCATAGACATACATAGAAAATTGGTCTCCGCTACACAAGTCCAAAATACCTAAGAGCTATTCCCTCTTGTTATCCTCAATTGACACCACCTCCAACTTCTAACGTAGATACCCATTTCTTATACTTTAGATCCAAGAAACAATTTTTAAGCTTATATGTCGATGTTTCTAGATCAGGGTCAGGCTGGATCTAAACATAGCTTTTGTATTTATATGGGCTAGTCAGATTTGGGACAAGTAACAAAATGAAAATCTGGGTCTTGAGTTCATATATGCCCGGCCCAATATTTGAAGTAGCAGGCCACAATGCCCTTATGATATTTTTGTAGCATGGCCTTCCAACTTTGGTACGTAGCCATCATATGAAGCATATATGACATGCAGTTTATCTTTTTCTTTTTGTAGCATACGCTTTTCCCACAGTAGCCTACTCTTTATAGCTCGAAGTATGCAACATGAAAGTCCATGCTATCCATTGGTAACCTAAAACAAGAAAAATATACAAAAAGGGAAACATACTTAATGGAATTAAAGAACTTGATAACCATCATTTCCCCCTCTCATTACATCTATCTAGTCTTTCCCCCAATTTTCTCTTTCCCTAGGGAAACAACAGCAGTAATCCTTTGGCCATCCATGTTGTACTTGAAAATTCTTAACAAACATTATAAACCATCTCCAGGCAATCTAACCATCTGTAGGGCCAAAGTATCCCCAAGGCAATCGCTGGAGCAGTATCCCAATTATCGACAATCCCAAATATCATCCGACCATATCCACAAATTCAACCACAAAGCTTGTCGTCCAACACTTTAAACTTTTTCAATTGATCATGTCTTCCAAATCATCTTAGAGTTAATGCTACGTGAATCAGAGATTGACGTGATATTTGTCCATTGTAGTAGCTAGTTATTTAGAAGGAAACACATCTTATCGTAATAGCAACTTCTAGCTTTGCCAAGGCCAAACGTATTCAACTTGGATCAGCATCTCCAGTAGAGGATGGAGTTCTAGGTGAATGTCATTCCTCTTTGCTCTTGTCTTGATTAATGTGTAGAGATGAATACAATTTCCTCAGTAAATTGTAACATCTTACCTCTTCATCTATTTCATCTATTGATAGCCTAGGTGAACTTGGAGGGAGCTCCTTGGTTGTCATGCAAAAGGTATGTCTACTACTTACCAACTACCCCTCTAGATTTTATGGCATATCTTTCTTGTTCTCATAGCTTATTTTACTAAGAATTTGACACCAACGTAGAAGGTTGATGGCAGGTAGACAACTAGCCATAAAATGTTTGTCAATTCTTTTATGGAGCTTTTGTGCTCCATAATCGACCTTATTCTGATGGGATAATGTTTGTATGATGATGAGAAGGATGGGGTTATAGAGCTCTCCCACTTTATTCTTCTCTCGTTTGCTTACTGGGTAGGGAAGAAGTTTGAGTGTGATGGGGAATAAGAGCGACATACAGGAGCAGCCATGAATGGATGAAGTCGTGGGAAGAATAAACCCTATTCTTTTCTCCTTGCTTCCTCTTACTCTCGTTCTTTGTTGTTCTAATTTTAGATTTCATTTTCGAGTTTTTGATTTTGTCATTTTAATTGAATTTTTTCTGTTGTGTGTTGGATTGTAGTATAGTTTACTGTCAACTGAGAATGTTCATGATGGTTAATCTTTGGATTTCTTACTTAAGGTATAGTTGGCTGAAACATAGCTATAGCCTAGTTTCCTGCTGAAATCTAAAACCTTAGACCCTATAAAGAACCTTAGATTCTTGATATGGCTCCGTCAAGCAGGATCGGGAAGTATGAAATTGAGAAGTTCAATGGGAAGAATGTTTTTGCCTTTTGGAAAAGCCAGATGAATGACGTTCTCATATCTCAAAAGCTTCACAAAGCTTTACGAGAAAAGTCCAAGAAGCCCACTGACATGACCGATGATGATTGGGATGACATGGATCTCGAAGCATGTGCCGCTATTCGCCTGTGTTTGGAAAGGGATGTCGTGTACTCTGTGAAGGACGAAACCACTACTGCTGGGCTCTGGTTGAAGTTGGAATCACTCTACATGACGAAGAATCTCACCAACCGACTTTATAGGTTAAAGTCGCTCTACAGAATAGTGATGGATGAAGGTACGTCAATTCGGGATCATATTTCAAAATTCATTCGAATTATTTCCGACTTGAAGGATGTTGACATACATGAAGAAGATGATCGTTTGGCACTAATCCTATTATTTTCTTTGCCCGATTCTTATGTCTTATTCAAACATTATTGTACGAAAAGGACTCAATTTCCGTAGAAGAAGCTACGATTACCTTATTGTCTAAAGAGGTGCAGAGGTTGGCATCTAATGGTGGAAACGATAGAGGCCAAGTCCAAGGTTTGACGGTAAGAGGAAGGACAAACGATAAAGCATCTTTTAGCAGAAGGTCAAGATCCAAGTCCAAACACCTATTAAGAAGGTGAAGAGCTTCAATTGCAATGAGAAAGGACATTATGCAAATAAGTGTTCTCATCCAAAGAAGAAGAACAAGAAAAAAGAAAATAAGACAGAGAGAGAAGGTGATGAAGCAAACTGTGCTTCAGAAGCTGATAGTGACGGAGTCTATTTTTCGGTGGTACCTGACAACATGAGTGACCGTTGGATTCTCGATTCCGGATGCTCGTACCATATGTGTCCAAAGAGGGAGTGGTTTTCTTCCTTCAAGGCGACAGATGGTGGTTCTGTGTTGATGGGCAACAACAATGCATGTCGAGCTGTTGGAATTGGATCTATCAAGGTAAAAATGTATGATTGAATTGTGCGAACTTTGACCGATGTCAGACGTTCCCAACCTCAAGAAAAATATTATTTTTTTGGTAAGCTTGACTCGAATGGTATCAAGTTCATCGCCGAGGGTGGAGTCTTGCGGGTTGTTCATGGTTCTTTGGTGGTGATGAAAGGTCACTGACAGGGTAACCTTTATTTTATTAGGAAGTACTGTGATTGGGACTTTAGCAGTCAGTACATTTGATTTGTCTGATAGCACGCGTCTTTGGCATATGCGGCTTGGGCATATAAGCGAGAAAGGCCTATCCTTACTGAGCAAGCAAGGATTACTGAAGAACTTGAAGAAGCCAAGTATGGATTTATGTGAGCATTGCGTTTATGGCAAGCAACACAGGGTGGCCTTCAATACAAGCAAGCAGAAGACAAGAGGTATTCTCGACTATGTGCATACAGATGTGTGGGGACCTAGCAGGATTCTTTTCAAGAATGGGGCTAGGTACTATGTCACTTTTATTGATGATTATACACGTTATGTTTCGCTGTATTTCATCAAAACCAAGGATGAAGTGTTCAAAAAGTTCAAGCAGTGGAAAGCGACTATAGAGAACAGAACAGACAAAAAGATAAAGACGATGAGGTCTGATAATGGTACTGAATATACCTATGGACCTTTCAAAGATTTCTGTGCTCAAGAAGATATCGTTCGATATTGGACTGTTAGGAATACACCGCAGCAGAATGGGTTAGCAGAGAGGATGAAACGAACCTTGCTTGAGAAAGCAAGATGTATGCTCTCTAATGCCGATTTAGGCAAGGAATGGTGGGCGGATGCTATACACATGGCGCGGTACTTGGTTAATAGATCACCAACTCCGGCTATAGATTGTAAGACTCCATATGAGGTGATGACCGACAAACCAACAGATTACAGCACTTTGCGCGTATTTGGATGCAAAGCGTACTATCATGTCAATAAGGGTAAGTTGGACCCGAGAGCCAAGAAAGCAATATTCTTGGGATATGCACAAGGAGTAAAGGGCTACTGTCTGTACTGCTTGGAGGATAAGAAGTTCTTAATCAGCAGGGATGTCACATTCGACGAGTCTTCAGTGTTGGCTTCGAGCAAGTAGAGTGAGTCCGATCATGAAGGTGGTATATCTATCAAATCTCAAATAATTGGGATTGAGTCGTCTGAGGATGCATCAGATGAGGTGGAGATTTCTGAAGATGTTCATCAAGTCCCACAAGAGCGACAACCAAAGGATGAGCAGCACCAGCAGCAAGATTCCTTGGCCACCACTAGGCCAAGGAGATCAGTCAAGCCATTACACATGTATGAATTTGAGGAACCGATAAAGCACTATAGACAGTTAAATATGGTGGCATATGCACTATTAGTGGAGGATGAAGAGCCTATCACATTCAGACAGGCTGTCAAAGATACTAGCAGCGAGAACTGGATGATGGCTATGCAGGAAGAGATTGAGTCTCTCTATAAGAACTGTATATGGGATTTGGTTCCATTGTCCAAAGGCAAGCGAGTTATAGGATGCAAGAGAGTATACAAGAAGAAGGAAGCTTCTCCAGAGCCAGGTGGAGAAGTTTTGCTTGAGAGCCTTTAGAGACGGAATTGATGAGTGGTTGATTTGGTGAAGCTATACGGTGGAGAAGTGTGTCGGCTCGGTTTTGTGATAAAACCTTGCCGAGGTGGAGATATGAAGGAAAATGTCCAAAAATAGGCCCATAACATTTTTTGACCATATATAGTAATCCTATATAAGATTGGGTTTGACCATATATATGGTAATCCTACAAGGATTGGATTTCCAATATATGTAAGTCTACATAGGATTGGATTTCCAATATATAATCCTACATAAGATTAGATTTTAAGCCTATATAGGATGGGATTTCTATGGTATATAAAGGGGTTTAAAGGTTCTCCACAATATACACCCTCCAAGAGTACTCAATGTAAGTTGTTGAATAAGTTCAGCACAAGACATCTCATTGTGCTCAAGTTGTTGAATAAGTTCAACACAAGAGAGCTAAAGTTGTTGAATAAGTTCAACCCAAAAATTTGAGAGAGTTTTTTTTTCTATCTTTGTGATAGAGATCGAGTTCTTGAGTGTAAGGAGAGAAGTGTTAAGAGCTATTATAATTCCTTTTCTTCTTCATAGTGGAACTAAATCACCCTCGTTTGTGGAAGTAGGCATCTTGGTCGAACCATAAATTATTGTCTTTGTGGTTGTGAATTTTTTCTGAGTTTTTTGGATATATTTCCGCTGTGCCACAAAACATAATGATCTATGTCCTGCCCTTAAACTCAAGGTGTTACATGGGCCAGTCGGCCCGATTTCCGGCCCGGTCAATCCCAGTCTGGACCGGCCCGAGCCTGGTCAACGACCCGTACCGGCTCGGCCCAAGTTCCCCGCGAGCCAGGACTGGGTTGGAGTTTTTGACACGGTAGCCCAGACCGGCTCGGCCCGCTTTGACTACGGGACCGGTTCGGTTAAACCTGGTAAAATCGGTTGGGCCGGCCCGGACTGGCCCGATCAGTAGCCCGTTTCAGGTTCGGTCTGGACCAATTTTTTTGGAGATGATCATTTGGCCCAAAAAAGACCAAAATACCCTTATTTTAAGGGCTGATTTTTGACCATTTTGAGCGTATTTTGGTTATTATGCTGGAAATGACCAAATAATCCTTATAACAACTATATTCTGAGGGTACTAGGGATAATTTTGCACCCAAAAATTCCTATAAATAAGCTATATATTTCCAGAAGTAATAACACCAAAATTTTTCTCTTATAAATTTACAAGCACTTTAGTGTGAAGAGGCTATTTAATATCATGGATAATGATCAACTCCCACAACAACCACAAGATCAGCAACCGCAACCCGTACCGCAACCACAACTCGCATCGCAACAAAAGTTTGAATCTAAATAAAAAATTTGGCATCATTTTAGCGGAGTTTACAATGAGCACAAAAGTGGCCATACAGAAAGAAGATACTCGACTAAGGTTCTTGTTGAATGTTTGTATTGTAAGAAACGAATTAAATGGGACCATAACTATGGTATAGAAGCTACGAAGACATCTGAAAATTTGTATGAATATCTAGTAATCTTGTATGAGTCATTAATTGCAACGTATGTACTAGTAATATTAGTATGAGTCATTAATAACATTGAAGATGTCTGTATAGATACCTAGTAATATTAGTGTGGAACTCAAATATTAATACGCAACTGTTGGTCATTACTGTAGCACCCAGTTTCTAAAATGAGGGTAATTTTAAACTTTTGTATTTTTTTAATTATTTAATGATGTTATTTAAATCATGATATGATTTATGGTAATTTTTAATCAATTTAAAACTATTTAAAACCATGACTTGTGATTTTGATGTTTTGCTAGTACAACCCTAGAGACTGCATGACCTAGAGACTAACCATGACCATAGGGACCTAACCATGTGATTAGGATGACTAATTATGACTTTTTAGCCTAGGGGTATTTTGGTCATTTTGGACTTTTAAATAAAAATGACTTTTGATTGATTATTATAGTGCTAAGTATTTTATTAGCGACTAACCTAGTTTTGACTAAACCTAGATGCTAATGATGTTCATGGAGGTTTAGTTAGAAGGTTAGAGACTTAATGGCTAAGTTAAATTAATATCTAGATATTATGTTAGTAGGATATTTTGACTAAATGTTAAGAAAGGCTACTTTTGATATGAGCCTTTGATTGAGCCTAGAATCATGTGGAAAAGCCTTAGCCACCCATCTAACCTTGCAAAACCCTAACCCTAGACTTTATCAACAACCATCAAGAGGCCATACCCCTATTTAATCACATCATCAAAAGTTCTTGCCTCTTTTTAAATACCTACATAAATCCCTATTAGTGTTCTTCCTCAAACCTTCACCAATTCCTCATTTCTCCACCAAATTGGACCAAACCAATTGCATTGGACTCCTCAATTGTCATGTCCTGATTCCGTAGAATCGATAGTCGTCCCCCGGATGTGATACCGTGCAAACCTAAGTTGCGATCACACAAGGCATAGTCATAAGGTTATCCGAAACACAACGTCAAGTTAGAGTACGCAGAGAAATTGATTGACACATTTGAAATAGAAGTAGACTTTTTATTGATAATAAAACTTTATTTATATTGACTTCATTACATTCATTGCTGCGCGGGCTACAACATGACTCGATTTACAAAACGAACGTCGATGAGATAGTCGTTCCATACATTATATCCCTTTTTACAAGCAAAATAGTTACACTTTCCACCTGCGATCGAGGGAAGCCGAGTCGCCATCTATTCTTCTTTGTACTGAATGCAGGGTCTTCGAAAGAATTTCAAAACACAAGTCTTTACACGAACGAGGCTTCAAAAGTGTCCACGCCGCCTTGAGCTTTTAAGCGGCACGCCCTTCGTGGTTTGGGGTACCTGCATGGAGAGCGAGGATCAGTACATTACACTTTGTACTGGTGCGTGGCTATTTAGGTCCAAGCTCTCATTTGGTTAAAAAGTTTATATGACTTTAGTTCATGAATGTTTCTAACCATTCTAATGAATTTCGAACAAGCAATGACAAGCATAATGTAAAATACGTTGAAACTTACCCACGGCGGACCGCGCCGCGCCTTATGAAACTTACCATGTTCTTTCCTGTCAATTGTTATCATTTACATTCCAAGTGCAACTTTACGTATGTTTGGTCACTGTCTCCCAGAGCCATCGTGGACTCCCTTTTTGCTTTTTATTAGACGAGGCCCTTTCAGCGCGAGTAGCGAGCCCCACTGTAAGTCCTCGCCTAACGTCGTGCCCAGCACAACTTATGTAAATGTTTCCTTTCTTGGCCGCAACGGTCCCGTGGCCCCGGGTTGCCGTGGGGGAAACTCTACCTTGTCGACAAGTTGTCCATGACCGTGCAAAGACCATTTTTTCTTTTAGTTATTAAGACATAGCCTACTTTCTCTTTGTAAACTCGATCATTTTATCGTGCCCGTGCCCTTGCATTTATTTTCATGCTCAACAACATTAACGATTTACCTAAGAAGGAGGTCGAAAAGAGAAGGGTCAGCCACTCACCTTGAGTTTACTTCAGACGAGAAAACTTGTTGGTCGCGCTAGACGTCGCCTACGCGATTACCTAAAATCGCACAAGCAACCGATTAAACACTACATTATTCAAAAAGTTTGATAGGAAATGTGAGTTCGAAATGCAAGCCATGAAACCATCGAAAACATTCACGAAAACGCATTCAGAAAACAAAGCCAAAACCAACGCAAGCGGCGTGAAAAGTAGAGCAACGGGAGGTCTCTCCCGACTCAGCCGCAGAGGCAATCCTTGAGGCACAACCGCTGAATATGGGACTTGGTTCCGAAGAAGCCATTCCATAACGGAGAATGGATCTTAATTCAACCGTTCCCGTTCGATCGACTCGATCGATCCCGACCTATCGGTTCCGACCGAATCTCTAGCGACAATGTTCCTTTCTCGTGCACCCATAGATGGAGTACGGGGCACGATGTAGGGACGGGGCACTACACCATAACCAACTAAAAAAAGTTTCGTCCTCGAAACTTAAGAATAGAACCTACCTCTACAAGAACAATGAAGGGAACTTCTCCTTCATTTATGACTCAAGCTCCCACGTCGACTCCTCGACCGAATGGTTTCTCCAGAGGATGCAAACAAGAGGGATCACTCGATTCCGCAGTAGCTTATCCTTGCGTTCTAAGATTTGAACTGGCTCTTCAACGTAGGATAAGTCAGACTTCAGCTCCAGCTGGCCAAAATCTACTACGTGGCTAGGGTCGTGCACGTACTTCCGCAATTGAGAGACATGGAAGATATTGTGCGCACCTTCTAGCGCCGATGGTAGGGCAATTTTATAGGCCACTGGGGCGACCCGCTCGAGTATCTCGAACGGCCCAACGAATCTCGAACTCAGCTTTCCTTTCGTGCCAAACCGAGTAACTCCTCGCATGGATGACACCTTCAGGAACACGTGATCGCCCACCTGGAACTCAAGCGGTCTTCGATGGGTGTCGGGTAGATCTTTTGCCGACTCTGTGCAATCTTCAGTCTTTCTCGAATTAGCTTGACCTTCTACACGGTCTGCTCCACCAGCTCCGGGCCGAGTACCTGTCGTTTTCCGACTTCATTCCAGCAAATGGGCGATCTGTACTTCCGGTCGTACAAAGCTTCCTACGGTGCCATTTGGATGCTGGACTGGTAGCTATTGTTGTATGCAAATTCTGCTAGCGGTAGGTGGACGTCCCAGCTTGATTTGAAGTCAATTGCGCAGAGTTGTAGCATGTCTTCGAGAATCTGATTAACGCACTTCGTTTGGCCGTCGGTCTGAGGATGGTAAGCTGAGCTGAACTGCAACTTGGTACCCAGCGCCGACTGAAGGCTACTCCAGAATTGTGACATAAACTGTAAATCCCGATCAGAGACGATAGATACTGGAACTCCGTGCAGCCGTACTATCTCGTCAAGGTAAATCTGCGCCAGGCAATCAACGCTCCAAGTAACTTTGATGGCAATAAAGTGCGCTGACTTGGTTAATCGATCGACGATGACCCAGATGGCGTCGCTCCCCCGCGGTGTCTTCGGCAGTCCAACGATAATGTCGATAGTGATGTGATCCTATTTCCACTCTAGAATAGCGAGGTTCTGCATCTCCCCGCCCGATCGCTGATGCTCAGCTTTCACCTGCTGACAGGCCATGCATTGTGACACGAAGAGCGCCACATCTCTCTTCATCCCGTGCCACCAGAAGGTCGTACGGAGGTCCTTATACATCTTGGTACTGTCTGGATGCAAGTTATATTTCGCATAATACACCTTCGACATTATCTCCTTTCGTAGTTCTGAATCATCCGTAACATAGTCAGCCATTCAATCTCAGCACATCGGTCTTATCTTCCGCAAAGTCGGTCGTACTACCTGTTGAAATTCGCTCGTACATCTTCTTCAGGTACGAATCATCCTTCTGAGCGATCATGATCTTTTCAGCAAACTCGTCTCTAACTGCAGCTGTGCCAACCGTACATCCCTGAATTGAACCCAGAGGTCGAGGCCCATTTCTTCTAGATCTTGTAGTAGTCTGCGGTTGATGGATAGTGAGGCAAGATATTTTTGACTCAGAGCGTCCGCCACAACATTTCCCTTGCCCGGAGTGTAGTCGGTCGTCAAGTCGTAGTCTTTGATCAGTTCGAGCCAGCGCCTCTGTCGCAAGTTCAATTCCTTCTGGGTGAAGAGATATTTGAGGCTCTTGTAGTCGGTATAGATCGTGCACGCCACGCCGTATAGATAGTGATGCCACAATTTTAACGTGAACACAATCGCCGCTAACTCCAAGTCGTACGTAGGATAGTTCTTCTCGTGCGGCTTCAATTGTCTGGAGGCGAAGGATATCACCTTGTTCCGCTGCATAAGCACACATCCCAAGCCCTGGCCTGAAGAATCGCTGAATATCTGAAAACCCTCTGGCCCATCCGGAAGTACGAGTATAGGTGCCGAAATAGTCGTTGTTTTAGCTCCTGGAAGGAAGATTCACAGTCATCCGACCACTCATACACGACTCCCTTTTGAGTGAGGCGAGTCAAAGGCGATACAATCTTCGCGAAGTCTTTCACGAAGCGTCGATAGTATCCCGCCAAACCAAGAAAGCTTCGAATCTCACTAGCAGACGCAGGCCGCTTCCAATCAGCAACAGCTTCCACTTTCTTCGGATCGACTGCAACGCCTTCGGAAGAAATGATGTGACCAAGAAAGGATACGCTGCTTAGCCAGAATTTGTATACTTTGCTTCACGTACAACTCATTCTCTCGAAGTGTCTGGAGCACGGCCCGTAGATGTTCTGCATGCTACGCCCTGTCCTTCGAGTAGACGAGAATATCGTCAATAAAGACTACCACAAATTTATCAAGAAAGGGTCAAAATACCCTATTCATTAGATCCATAAAGGCGGTAGGGGCGTTCCTCAGGCCGAATGGCATCACCAGGAACTCGTAGTGGCCGTACCGAGTATGAAAGGCTGACTTTTGTACGTCGTCTGACTTGATCTTGAGTTGATGATAGCCCGAGCGGAGACCAATCTTCGAAAACACCGAGGCGCCTTGCAGTTGATCGAATAAGTCGTCTATACGAGGTAATAGATACTTGTTTCGAATGGTGGCCTTGTTCAGCTCTTGGTAATCGACGCACAGACGCATGGACCCATCCTTCTTCTTCACAAAAAATGGGTGCTCTCCACGGTGAAACACTAGGCCGAATAAATCCTCTGTCGAGTAACTCTTGTAACTGGACCTTGAGTTCCTTCAGCTCGGCGGGGGCCATTCTGTACAGGGCCTTAGAAATCGGTCGAGTATCGGAGAATGTATCGACTGAACTCGACTTCTCGGTCGGGGGGTAGCGTCGTCCGGGAACACATCGGGAAATTTTGCCACAACGTCGGTCTGACCCGTGTTTGTACCATCTTGTCGCATGTCTCAGACGGACGCCAAATAGCCTTGCACCCAGAATACAATCCTCCGAGCGGAAATTGTCGAGACCAGCATGCAGGTCGACGATGCCTCACCACACGAAAAGCAGAATTCAGGCACTCCTGGTATGCGGAAGGTGACCGTCTTTCCGGGCAGTCTATGGTTGCGTTGTACGGCTCGAGCCAATCCATTCCCAGAATGATGTCAAAGTCCTTCATGTCTAGAACTATCATGTCAAGACTGATCTTTTGACCGCCGATGCAGATAATCCCACCGGTGCAGGCTAAGTTTGTGAGAATTGGTGTGCTCGAAGGTGTACTTACGCTAAGGTCGAGATCTAATGATATTATAGGAAATTTGTGCTCGGCGGCAACATCTGCCGATATAAAACTATGCGAAGTGCCTGAATCAAATAACACACGAGCAGACACATTATTGAATTTTAGTATACCTGACACTACTGTATCTGATGCCAGCGCTTCGTCTCGAGTCATGGCGTAGACGCGGCCCTGAGTTGGGGAGACGGTTTTAGCCACTTTGCGGTACAGGTTGAGTGGGCAGAGGAGGTCGGGAAGCCTGTTCTCGATTCTCTTGACGATTTTGTTGTGGCGGGACATTGCGATTCAGTCGAGGATTTGGGCAATCTCGAGCCAAGTGACCCCTTCGTCCGTAAGCGAAGCACTCTGACTTGGTAAAGCAGTGGTCGTTAGTGTGTCCGAGCTTATCGCAATGTCTACATCGCGGTAACGGGTTCTAGCCTTTATAGCCACTAGTATGTGGACGCTTTGACGCGTGGTTGTTACCTCCCGTATAGCTAGGACGTTTGTGATTGGAGTGGCACAAACATCGTCAACACCGGAAGGATGCAGGCTCTCAAGACGGAGAGCGTGATTCAGAGCCTCGCCCGTGGTCTTGTACTCTGGGACCCCGACATGCGCACCGATAGAGTGTCGCAGACCCACTTCGAACCGTCGTACGCGGCACTCCTCTGTAGGCAGAAACGCACTAGCGAGCTTGGACAACTTGTTGAATTCTGCGGCGTGCTGTTCTACTGTCCGATTCCCTTACTTCAATTGCATGAACTCATTTTCTTCGCTTAACGAACGGCTGACGGAAGGTACTCGACTTCAAAAGCCTTGCGGAACGTGGCCCAAGAGATCGGCACTGTATTTTTGTTGCGTCGGATTGCTCGCTTGTGCACGGCCCACCAGCGTGTGCATTCACCGTAGTTGAAGTTGTGTGCA
>JANAVB010029560.1:0-27216 GCA_029216955.1 Iris pallida
ATCTCTCAAGGGATCCTAATTGTGATTGAGTATCTTCAAAATATATCCTAATCTACTGCAGGGTGTAGTGGTACTCTACTTCGAATACCACTACACAAACTCGACCTGCATGGGCCACCACTAAAAATGTGTCACGACCCGCACCCTAGAGTTAGGGCACGAGAACGTAACAACGCCCAGCCTACGCCGCAGGTGTCGATGGTAGAACGCTGTCCTAGGTCTCAATGCATCTAACAGTATAAGACTAAACAGTTTATACTCCCCGAATGGGGATGACATAGCAGAATGTAAACTCAATCACATCTAAGGTAGAGCATAAAGGAAGATAGATAAAACATAAAATCGAAAAGAGATACAACAGATAGAAGTCTAAGTGTCTAAGGTACAAACTCAGAATACATCTCAAAGCTCAAATACAGTAATCCATAAAATAAATACAACTCCAGACAACTGAGAATAGCTAACTAAACAACCCTAATGGGTCTCTCTAGGCTAGCAGGCAATTTCCAAGCTATCTGTAAAATTTGTCAACGTATCCTGTCAGAAAAATGAGCAAGTACAAACACCAACAGCAGTTCCATATGAATTGAGAAATACTATAAGAGACAGTAATAAAAATACAAGACAAAGATATCGGCGACTTGGGAACCATTTGAAAGTCGAGTTACAACCCTTAAACCAATAAGGACGGGGTTGTAAACCCTTCTTTCAAACAGAACTTAGTCCCATAACCATGGTACAGTATAAAAATAGGTAGAGCATGTGAGTAATAGAATCATAGCATGGTAAGAAGTACAGAAAGTAAAGCTGAACTGGAATATAAGATACGCTAATAAATGTAAAAGGTGATTTGAACTATTAGAGCGATATGTGATCGGCTAGGGAAGCAAGAGATGGTTATCCACTTGGCCCGGCAATCCGCGGTGACCTCAACGGAGAGACATGCCGTCCAACTGGATAATTGGCAAGGGGGTATCTGCTACACCCTACGTGAGGTGAGGGTGGCGCTAGCAAAATATAGTTACAGGGAGGCTTTGATCACATAACCCTAATAATTTCCCATCCCCGAGTAGTATCACGGATCGGACATGGCACGTCATGACACAAGGTTCGAGAGCAGGGGGGCAGTCCACTCCCAAATCAATGTCTATACAAGTACAGGAATACAGAATATCTCATACCCATATACCAAGAAAGTCCAGGAATAGCATCTCATGACAGGAGATCCGACGTATACTAGTCCGTGAACCGTCGTGTCGAAAATCAAGTAAAAACACTACGACTGAATCGAATATAGTAGATATCAAGACAATAAAAACTATCAGTGAATGTACTCGCCTGATATTGAATATCCAAGATAAAGATACTATCCGAAGAGAGGGTCTGGCTCCTAATTATAACAGCACAAGTCATAACATGTCCAGAAGGGTAATATAAAGCCTACAATGCATTCTACATGAATCTAGGTCAAACTAGGCCAAAGTTAACCCTTGGTCAACTCTGGTCAACTGCACTAGTCAAACTAGGTCAAACTAGGTCATGTCTAACCCAGAAGTAAGTCTTACTAGGCCTAACCAAGACTATCCTAGCAAGCACATCAATACAAGGTTATACAAGCCAATATACACCCAACTCTATATAGCATGCAATTATTCAATACTCAAATAGGCAAGAATTCACATTGGATATACACTAGGTAATATTTACTTAAGCTATATATGTCTACACATATATACACATGCATATATTGGTATTCAACATTAGGTCTATAATCATGGCATTTCAAATGGTTATATAAACTTATATATTACAACACAATATGCTAACTATATATAATATACCTACATAGCTAAGTTAACTATATTCATAAATACTTATTTAAGAGGCTATGTGTGTGTATGTGAACATGGCAAAGGGGCAAGTGAGGGTTAAATGGGCATACATAGTATATACATATTAAAGAGTGTCAAAGTGTAAGTGAACAATGTGTCAAGTGTGATAGTGTCAACATAGTGTAAGGGGGTACATGAGGTAATATAGGATTTGTGTTAACATAGAACATTACATCTCATTAACTTGTATATTGAATACATTATATCTATTATTACTTACATTCATGCTTGCATTCATTCATCATTCATTTATTCTCTTGCACCACTATATGCACCATACATTACATACTATGGAACCTACATATTCATTACAAGCCATACTTATACATGCTTACATTAGATAGGATACTTACACCTCATACATCATTTATTTAACCATTTACTCATGCTTGCATTCTCTATTTAATTAATAAGTATATACATTAACATGGATTAAAATCAAATAGAACATTATATTACACACAAGGGTGCACAAAATGTATATGCCGAATAGTAACTCCTACTAATAATCAATACTGTACTATCTTAGCATGAATTAAAATTTAGGATTAAAGTATGTTATAGATCTATGTGTTAGCTTTCCGAAACTTCAAACGGATCGTGTTTTCGTTTCCGGAAACTCCCGGAATCGCGAAAACACCGAGAACGTATTTATCTTTCGTACAACTGACACTCAAATAATTCTCCAAGAAGTTACAGAAAGAATTAGGCCTATTAATACATGTTTTTAGAAAGCTAACTTCAATACGCTTCTTTTAAAAAAACGGGAGATTAAACCGAACTTTGAGCTAGAAGTTATGACATTTCTAAGTTAGGGCTAAAATTAAAAACGTGGATAAAAATCATGACGGATTTTGGTAGTTTGAGACAAAAGAACACAAGTATATAACATAATATATCAAGAACTCACTCTCTACACTAAATATATATATGAGACACTATAGAACACATCTCCAATACAAAAATATGAGATTAAACATGTAATAATTCATTCATACATAACAACAAACATAGTGTGTTCAAATTTGGGATTTTCCCACATGGACACAACCACAACACAAATGACACTCATATGACCTCCAAATGGATACGAAATGGACACAAATAGAGATACAACCATGGGGTCATTCATATGGGTTCAAAATAGACCTATATGCATGAGGAAATAAAAGGAGAAGGGATTTATACCTCCCGGTAGATCGAATCGAAGAAAAGCGTTCCCGGAGCGACATTGACACGTAGAGATTCCAAAAGGATACGAACGAGCCGAATCCTCCCAAACTTGGGTAGCTTCCTCCTTGGCTAGAATGAAGAAGGAAAAAAGAAGATTTGGTGGCAAAATGGAAGGATTTGGTGGAGAAATTGCTAGGGATTGCTCTCTAGGAATTTGGGGAAGAACAAGAGAGAGAGAGTGTGGATGAGAATAATGAAATGAACTTGAGCCTATCCTCTCCCAAAGTGGCTGGCCATATGGGGCTATTTGTGTTAGTCCCTTGGCGAACAATCGATGGAAAAACACGATTTCAGAAACAATTGTAAAGACAATGTTTCCAGCAACAACACCCTAAAGAAGGTGATGTTGTATTACGAGAATCTAAAAAGATTTCGTAATATTTCTCGAAGGCAACTGAACCGTATAACTTCTAAAGAGAAGCCACAGTATTCTCGAAGGCAACAGAGGAAGAAGAAAGTCTGCTGGGGTGAAAGATCACCGGTGCTCAAAGCTATATGCCTTACAGACAAGCCTCCAGGAACCAGCAAGTTCGAAGAGAACTTTTAGAACGCTGGCCAAAAATGTCGACTCCTCGGAATAGAAGCAGCACTTCTTCTCTCTGGAAAATTTCTGAGTATTTTTGTAACCTCGGAGAGAGGAGATGCATCTGATATTATAGGCACGAGATGGGCTTCTCAAATTCTGAACGCACGCCCTGGTTTAATGCCAGATCCGGATTTTCTGGATCTGAGCTATTTCCGGATCTGAGCCCACAAGACCCGCGGACGTTACATAATTTGAACAGCCCACTCGACCCGCTCGACCCACTCGACCCGTACGCTCAGTACGCTCCGTACGCCCCGCTCGCCACGCAGGGCCGCGCAGAGGCTCGCGCACGAGCGCAACTAAAAGGCTCGCGCACGAGCGCAACTAAAGCGCACAATGCGCCTTGCGACGAGCTGTCGTGCTAAGTGCAAAGTGCCATCAAAAAGCCACATTAAGCCTCAAAAGCCCATTAGCCCAAGCCCAAGCCCGAGCCCGAGCCCGAGTCCGAGTCCGAGTCCGAGTCCGAGTCCGAGTCCGAGTCCGAGTCGCTAAGCCCCTTCGGGGCTTAGCTCTAATAGATTTAAATCTATTTTCATTGGCCAAAAGTTGGTTTCTTATTCTCACCTCTATGTAAAATCCCCCACATGGCACCCTCCATTGGGCCTCAACCCATGTGCATCTCTCTATTCCTTCATGAGTAATATATAGAGATACATTTTGGTGTGATTTTTCGATGTGGGACTATCTTTAACAATAGAATGTTGTGAACACACACAACACATAGAATAAAATACCAACAATTTGTCCTATTATGGTAAGGTCCAAAATGCCCCCACTAACCTATTCTATGAGTATTAGGAAAGGGCTAATTGGTTGGGGCTAAATTAGTCATTCTAAAGTCTCTAATCACACTAACCTTATCCATAATAATTAGTCTAACCTCTAACTAAAATATTTCTATCATGTGGACTAAAATTAATATCATGTGGGCCATGCCTAACTAGTGTGTGGGTCCCACTAGAGTCAAATTACCCCCGGGTCCCCGTTTTAAGTCGGATTGAGTTGAAATTCGAACCCGACTCAAATAACCCCAAAACAATATCATAAATAATAAAATAATATCAAAATAATTCAAAGAGGTCAAATGCAAAAAATATCCTTAGGCCAAAAATGACATTAAAATATCATAATCACATGGTTAGGCTCTAGGTCAAACAGTCTCTAGGGTTTCACTAGCAAAACGTCAAAACCACAAGTCATTGATTTAAATAATTTTAAAATGATTTAAAATCACCAAAATTATATCATGAATTAAATATCATTATTAAAATAATTATAAACACGAAATTTCAAAATTACCCTCATTTGGGAAACTGGGCGCTACACTGGGTACCATCCAGCGTAAAATAAGCAAATTTAGGGTTCCATGCGTAAAATCTTACATTCTAATGCTATCCAGCGTAAAATACACAATTTCAGGGATCCATGCGTAAAATCTTACATTCTGGATGCCATCCAGCATAAAATATACAATTTCAGGATTTCCTGCGTAAAATCTTACATTCTGGATGCCAACCAGCATAAAATATACGTAAAATACGCAATTTCAGGGTTCCCTACGTAAAATCTTACTCAGCCGACTCGAAAAATTCAGAAAAACTTGTTTTGGCCATAAAAATTTTATTTTAACTCGAAATGAGGTGAATCAAATACCAAATTCATACAAATTTCGTTCTCTTGCTCATGGAACTATTAGTTTTCAAAAATAACAAGTTTTAGTAGATCAAAACAAAAAAAACTCCATGAACTCATGAAACTCCAAGTTACAACGTAGATCTAGAAGAATCTATCCATAAAAATTAAAATTCCAAGTTCTAAAGAGGCTTATAGTCATGTAAAGAAGAGAATGGAATAATAAAATTTGAGATCCATCATGAAGCAAGTTGCACTTGCCTAGGGCTCTTGGGTGTAGGTGGAGAGTAATGGTGAGGAAGAAGAAGAGTGAATGAGGAGAGAGAAAGAGTGTTGGGTTAATAAATGGGGATGGTGGTGGTAGGTAAGGGTTCTCCCCTTGGTTCATGATGAACCAATAAGCAACCCAAGCCAAACCAAGCCAACCCAAACAAGCCGAACCAAGCCAGGAGACATGCAATACGAGTCAGATACGTACACGTATCCTAAAATACGTAATACGAACTATGGTCATCACAATTCCTGCTGCTGCTGGACTTAATCCCCCCTTTCCTTCACACTCCCTGTCACGACCCGCACCCTGATTAGGGGCACGAGAAGCGGTTACGTCCAGCCTACGCCGCAAAATCGACGGTAGAACGCTGTATAGGTCTCCTAGAAAGTATAGCATCTAGACACAATATAATAAGACATGTCATCTCCACACAGAGGTATATAATCTCAACTCAATCACAAGACAACTAGGAAAGATATGCACGAATATCAGATAGATATGGTAAATATAGAATGCAAAAATAAAGCAAGGTCACAACCAGAAATGAGTCGAAGACATAACATAAGGTCCCGAATAACATATGTATCAAAAGTCTAACATAAGCAGGATCACAGTCCAGACAAACCTAGCTAATAGATCTAGAGAGCTGTACTGTCGTCCACTGGCTCCGAGGGTGTCAGCTGGTCGCAGTCTATGTCCTGACCATATCCATACTGGGTAGAACAGTCCACATCTATGTCATCTGGATATATCATAACGGTATCCTGTCAGGAAAATGAACGAGTACAACTGTAACGCCCCAGTCCTAATATACATAGGACTAGGAACGTAGACATACCAGTTGTATACATATGAAGTATAAGGGTCTTGTATGTATACATAAGCTGTAAAATGCAGTAATCCAAGACAAAATAAATCTCATCCACAATGAAAAGAATAATAATATAAAAATTAACTTAAATATTTATGATACAATCGTTGGGCGGAGACAAAGTCCACTACCAACTAACTCAATGAAAGAATTGTACAAGAATCGATCTATAAAATGGCAAGTCGAACCAAGCACAATTGTCTTCGAAGGAATGGAGAAGACCACGGCTTGGCTAGGATACCTGCGGAAGACGCGAACACACACCTGGGGAAAAACTAGGTCCTCAGACGGACGTAGCAAGATACAGGAAGAACAGGCTAAAACTGTCAGAATAATAAAAATATATAAAAGACTATTCTAGACACAAATATGCAAAGGAAATTCTAACCGCCTAATGTACAATTTAGAGGACAACTTTCATGCGCATGGGTGGTATTTTAGGCTATGTGTACGTAACTGGCATCCAGTCATCTGTATCCGGCCGTAACGTCCAAAACGTCAGAGGGTATCTGCAAATATATCGCTACAGTTCCTCCGAAGACTATGGTTTACCTGTTTGGATTCCCATACGCACTAGCGACTGTCCTCCCCCAAAATTTTCAACACTGTTCAAGTCATGTCTATGGCTCGTCCAGTTTTGTAACTGCTTGAGTCTCTAAAACCCTAGTCATAGCAGTTACGATATCTATCCGTCACACGATTTTAGAGAGGGCCAGTCCATAAGTCATGCCCCTAGCAACATGTATCCAACCGTGTGTGTGTCATGGCCAAATGAGATATGAGGATATCCCACAACAAGAAGGTAGTCCGCTAACACTAAGTTAACATGCATAGTAAAGTAGAACGACTAATAGAGTCTCTTGCACCCAAGTATGGCTTGGACGCACAGTTTATAACAAAAAACTAACAATATGAAACAAAATAAATAATACAAAAACTAAATAATTTGACAGTTAATTAGCAAGGTATACTTGTCTGTTGCGACGCCTGGTGAGCTGCAATGATCAAGCTGGCATAAACTGCGACTTCGATGCAACCACTATGCAAGGTGATCTCGGACGATGACACGAACGGTTCCATTGGGTCCAGGACATACGAATTAGTTATGGTGGACATAAGGTAGACCAAAATTGGTCGAAGGAATGAGGAAAAAGGATAGTCATTAGCAGAAGGATTTAATTAAAGAAAATTGGATAATATAATATGTTTTTAGAAACTATTTATAATCTTTGAAAATATAGTTTTTTTTAAACAAATAATTTAATTAAATACTTAAAATCTAGAATCTTTAAGAACAAAACTCCAAGTTTTGTTAAAACTAATATCTTTATGTTTGAATCTAGTTTTATTTACAAAATGCTTTTTGGTATACATACTCGAAAGTTCCAAATATATCTTAATTAGGAAAATACTAATATAATGTTTTAGATAAAAAAACTTTATTTAAATTATGACCTCAATAAATATAGGCTTGTGAAATTTAGTTAAAATTATATATATAGGGCCAAGTCCCAATACTAAATTTTGCTACAAAATAATTTAGAAAAATACTATTTATAATTTCCAAAATAAATAATATATTTTTAATAATAATATAGAAATAATACATCATATGTATACACTTACATATTAAATACCTTAATATTCCAATACCTATACTAACAACATATAATAAATCTCTTTATTAAGTTCTCTAAACAATCAATACTGGTACTAATGTTATAATAAAATATAATAATAAGAATAATAAAATAATAATAATTATGATAATAATAATAATAATAATAATAATAATAAAGATATAATTATAATAATAATAATTATTTATTATTATAATACTAACTCAGTACTAACTCAGCTGTTTTTTAAAAAAACGAACTAAAAAAAACTCAGTTGTTAAAGAAACAAAAAAGTAGAAAGAAAGAGGGTTGAGAGAGGAGACGAGCGAGAGGGAGGGATGGAGAGAGGGGTTTCCACCGGAGAGTGAGGCGGCGGGGGCTGGCTCGCGGAGGAGCGGTAGGAACTCCGGCGAAAAGATGCGCGCAAGCGGCGGAGAAAGTGGGGGCGGTGGCGCGAGGTCTCCAGGAGGAGGGACGCGCGCACGAAGAGGGTTCGGGGTTCGTCGGGGCTGAGGAAGGCGGAGTCGCCGGAGGGGGTTTCGGAGGAGACGGCGGAGGCTTGGCAGATCGGGACGGCGGTCGACGGACGGCACGGCGAGGGTTGGAGTCGGCGGCGGTCGCGTACGGAGGGCAGGCGGAGGCGGCGTGCACGCGACGACGCGGCTCGCCATCACACGGCGGCGGCGGAGGTAAGTGTTGGTGGTTGTAATTTTTTTTTTTGGGTTTTGGCTTCTTTTTCTTTTTGGGCCGGCCGGCCGGCAATGGCCGGGGTGGCGGTGGTTTATCGTGGTAGTGGTGGTCGCGAGGTGTGTCGAGGCTGGCCTGTGGGATAGTATTGGGGTTTAGCCGGAGGTGGTGGCGGCAGGCTGGTGTTGGGATAGGTCTCGGTGGTTGAACGGGGATGATGGTGGCTGGGTGCTGTCGACGGTGGTGTGGGCTCCGGTGGGGCGTGCGGTGGTTGGGTTGTTTCGACGAGAAGGAAATTTTGCGGGGATGATAGAAACGGACGATGGTGGTGAGGCCTCGGACAGGGAGACTACGGTGGTGGCAGGGTATTGGCAATGGTGGTTGGCGAGGTGCAGTCTGCGACGGTGGTCGCGCCACTGTGGTGGCGTTGGAGGAGGGACGCTGGACAAGTCAGAGGGTTTGGTGGACAGGATGAGGCTAAGGTTGAGGAATTGGGGATGGCAGTGGTGATGGACAAAGTTAGAATCGGGTTAGGGATAGCATTTTTGCCGTGTCGGGATTGTCGACACGGGAGAGAGGATTCAATGTATATGTAAAATATATGGAATAAAAATTTGGATGGACACAGACACGATGCACGTAGATTTGTGGAGGAAATTTGTGGAAAAATAATGAATGATAGAAATTGGAGGAGTACCTGCCTATTTATAGGATGTAGAAATTCCCAATTGGATAAGAATTAGGATTCATTTAAACCCAATTTAGATAATTCGTAATTTAATTTAAAATCTAACTCCAAATATAAATCCGATTTAATCTAATTAAATTTTAGTTTAAAATCAATGGGATAAATCAAATTTCAAATATTTCACTATTTAAATAAATCTATAAATTCAAATCAAGATTTAAATCGCCACAATAATTTCGAAATATATTTTTCAAAAATACTAATAATAATAATTTTGAAAATTACATTATTAATTAAAATAACTAATAAATAATTACTATAATATATGTATGTCCAAATAATATTTACATAAATATACTTTTCTAATATACCATTTTAGGAAAATTATTTATTATTATAACTGTATAAATGAAGGGTTATAAATAAAATAACAAACTTAAAAATTTTGGAACGATAACAAAATAATTATATGTATATATTTTTGAAACCATAAAAATAGAAAAAAATATTTTTCAAAATATGTACGCTCGCACATATTCGCACTCGTCGCGCAAATTCAAAAATAAAATTTTGCGCACGACATACAATACGACTACGCGACGTACAATCCAAAATTTTAAATCAGTACCAAATTTAATAAAAAAATAGTAGAAATTTAGGGGTTTTATATCCTACCCAACTTAAAAGAATTTCGTCCTCGAAATTAAAAATTAGTAGAGGGGTGAGAAGACACAAGGGGGTATCGGTGGGGAACAATCAATTATAATGCTCAACAAAATTATGTCGTAAGAAGTTGCGATCTAGATCATAGAAAAATAATACAGATATGGTCGTGGGTAGTGAATGAGGGTCATAGTAGGACCGAGAAAGGACGAGGATTTATGATGAAAGACATAGCAACACCGAGTGGTAATGGTCATAATTGATAGGACAGCTAGAGGAATTTCAAGTACAAGTGCCTTCGTCCTTCCAAAATCGGTGAAGGCAAAAGCGATTTAAGGAGTTCAATGACGACATTATCAATTACGAATACGTGGTTCAAAGGCGGTCGTATAGATTTCAAAAGAATCGTCAAGGCAGTCGTGGATGGGATTCCAAGGGGTAAGTTTAACTATATCATATCCACGTAGATTGAAAAGACGAACCAAAGTGCACTCGGTTGATCAGACCATCATGTACCGGTTCTGATTAGACAATATGTTTAGTGGGTCGACCCAAATAACATATGTCTTGAACAAGCTCGATAAAGGAATAAGCTTGCATAAACTAGGCTATATTAGCATCATTAGTCTAGATAGTAAAACATAGGCACGAGGGTAGATGAAATAAGAACCAATATTTATAGTCTAAGAGTCATAAGGATCTAAGTCTTGTTATTCCCATACCATCATTCTACGATTTTATTGACCAAGGCTTGGTTGACCAAATGGGTTAAATTCCTCTAGTCACTATGGTCTAGATAATACTATTTGTATTCCCTTAATGGTCAAGGGTGTGTCAGGTCGTGGGGTATTGTACCCAACTTAAAGAATTAAGCTAAGGGTGTTTGGGACATCTAACTAGTAGGTCAATCTCTAGCAAGCAACTAGGGAAGATAAGAATAATGATAGAAGGAATCAAGCAAGATGCAGTCGATAAGTCGAACGATAGTTCGAATATGGAATCGAGGAGGGAGGTCAAGTATGTGGATGAGATCCTAGACTTCTAATCCTATTTGCAGGCTTGCTTGGTATGATAAAGTAACCAAACAATTTATCTTGACCTGCATGGGCCACCACAACAACGCTGGCAACAAATTCCATAGTAATGACAAATGCTCTAACAGTCAATCATAACAGAGTACAAGATAAATATCAAGATATAAGTATAACAAGATATGTAAACTGGAAATCATGTCAAGGTGAATCATGCAGGGAAAGTAAGCTGAACTATAATATGTGACTGATGTAATAAATGTAAAATGTGCCTCGAATATTATAGCATAATGTGATTGGTAAGGGTCAAGATCAGGTTTCCAGTCGACCGGCTACAAGTACGTGGACTCGGCCCGGCCGGGATGGCAAGCTATGGAACAAGTAGAAGCACATGTCAGGCTATACCCATCGTGAGGTGATGGTATAGCTATGATACAAGTAGTAACTCAAGGTGGGCATTGATCACACTATCTATAAAATACCCAATTCTCCGAATAGTATACGGATCCGGACATAGCACGTCATGATGCGGGATTCCCTAAGAGGGGAGCAAGTCCTCTTCAGGAATCAGCATCAATACAAGTACAAGAATCAAGGCTAAGCAAGTACCAGTATCCTAAGAAATCCAAGAATGACATCTCATGACAGGAATCCGACAATACTAGTCCGTGCACCAATGTGTCGAGAATCAAGTAAACACTATAACTGAGCTGGTAGAGAAGATATCAAGACAAGTAACTGCTATCAGAGATATACTCGCCTGCTGTCCTGAGCTGTAGGTATATCAATGCTCAGAGTGGTAATCAGAGGCCTAAAGATGAGATATTGCATGTTAATTTGGGTTTAATAAAGTTATGAATGATTTCTAATGTATGATATAAAATTTAGGTCAAACTAGGTCCTGTCAAGTCAATCTAAGTCAAACTAAGTCATGTCAAGTCAATCTAAGTCAACTCTAGGTCATACTAGTCAAAGCAAGTCAAACGGGTCAAGAGTTGACTTACAGTTGACTTTAGAAAGTCAACTGGTCAACTCTGGTCAACTCTGGTCAACTAGGTCAACCCTAGGTCAAACTGGTCAAATATTGACTAACAGTTGACTTTTGGTCAACTGGTCAACTCTAGTTTGGATTTGACCATTTTAGACAAAGGGTTGACTCGTTGTTGACTTTTGGGTAAAAAGTTAACTCTGGGTCAACCGAGTCGAAATTGGTTCAAATAGACATTTGTAGGGTGTACCTATCAAGACACCTAAGTTTCAAGTTAAACCGACAATCTGCATCCCGTATCTTGAATTTACCCATTTATCCTTTATAGTATTTACCCTTACCACTCTAATACTAAGGCCGAGTAGCTTTCCCTTGGGAGTTTCACTCCCGGCTTCCTAGGGTAGTAGGATACTAACCTATACTAACATTACCTACCAAGTTTCCTAGGTAAGGTGGAAACCCAGTCCATCTTACGACCCATGTTGTTTAATTACCCATTATCTTGAGTATCGTAAGATACTCAATGGTATCATGAGATACCATTCTCCCTACCTCAACGCAATCTCCGATTCTAACTTAGGAGTCTACCCACAAACTCTATTTCATATTAGCTAAGTCCTATTTCAATTTGGATACGTTTTGACACTCATATCTCATTTTACCCTTTCACTCACCCTCACACAAACACTCACACTCACTCTCAAGACCCCACAAAACTCACTCTCACACACACACATAGGACTATTTTAGGGGGTTATTTTAGAGGGTTATATGGGTATTAATATAGGGTATATAGGTATATATATAGGTATATATATGGGAGTTTGTGGGGGGTCAAATGGGTCATGGGGGGCTGCTATTGCTGCCTAAGCTGCTGCTGCTGCTAAAGCTGCTGCTGCTGCTGTGTGCAAAAGGTGGGGGCAACAGCCCCTAGCCCCCCTACTGTTGCTGCTATTTGCTCTTCTTCTCCTTCTCCTTCTCCTTCTATTCTCTCTTCTTCTAACTCTAATCTTCTCCTCTATCTCACTCTATATATATCACACCATATATATATATTTCGACACACACACCACACACCCACACAACACACACACATATATATATTATATATATATTATATATATATATATATAATATATATATATATATATATATATATATATAAACACCAATACAAACTCATTCTAACTCTTTCCCCCTCTTCTCTATATATATACACATACATACTAATACAAACTCTCCACATCCCATTTCTCCAATCTCTCTCTCTCTCTCTCTCTCTCTCTCTCTCATCTATATATATATATATATATATATATATATATATATATAAAAGCCACACACACATATATATATATTTAGACACACACACACACACATATATAAATACAAATCTGAAATTTAAAGTGTCTAAACCACTTAGATACAATCTAAATATTCTTGGGGTGTCCAACTTGGGGAAAAATACTAGGACACAAGCACAAATCATAACTCTTCCTAGGACACACCAAATGGACTCAAACTTGACACAAATAGGGACATAATCATAGGAATCAATCCTACTTGGTCAAAACTATTCTACATGATGAAGAAATAGGAATAGAGGATAGTTTGTACCTATTGGAAGATGGATCCCAATACAAAATCCTCTGACACGGCTCCGACACAAAATAAATTGTTTAGGACACACCTCTTCTCCTCTTGCTCCCAAAAGTTTGTAGAAGCACCACTTGAGGTAGAGGGAGAGATTGATGGAAGAATATTGGAAAGGGAACCTTGATTTGGAGATGATTCCAAGAGATTTGCTCTTCTTTTCTTGGAAGAACACTTGGAGAAGAAGATGGAGAAAATATTGAAGTGTGAATGGATGAAAAGGGGGAGGGGGGTGGCTGCCATATAAGGGGGATATTTGTCCCCTTGTATAATTACAAGTTTGCCCCTCTCCTTTTCTTTATGGAGGTTTAAATGCTATTAGGGTTTGGGGGTTAGAAATGACCAAATAAATATCATAATTAGGTCTAACCACTCATATGGGATTAGACCAAACTTCTAGACCTAAATGATAAGATTGGTGGGCCATGGCTAATTAATGTGTTAAGCATAACTTAAGTCAAAATTCCCCGGAATCTCGAAACAAGTCGGAATGAGATAAAATTCGAACCCGACTCCTATAATCATTAAATATTAACATTCATGAAATAAAAAAATCCTAAAATATTTTAAAATAAAAAATTACCATTTTAACCCTATCTTGAAAAAGTGAGGGTGACAAGTCTATCCACCTTAAAAAAAATTCGTCCTCGAAATTGAAGACAACAACACAGGAATCATAAGCAGAAAGTAAAAAAAATTGACTTATACCTCAGGGCTCGAAAAGATAAGAAAAGCGCTCCCCCATGTCGTCCTCCCTCTCCCAGGTAGACTCACCTGGAGAGTGATGTCTCCATGCAACACGAACCAAGGGTCTGACCCAGTTCTGGAGCACCTTCTCCCTACGATCCAGAATCTCCACTGGCTGTTCTGGATAGCTGAGAGTAGGTCCTACCTGTATCGCTGAATGGTCCAATACATGGCTAGGATCTGCCATGTACCGCCTCAGCTGAGATACATGGAACATGTTGTGCACTTCCTCGAGCGTAGGCGGTAAGTCCAGTCGGTAGGCTACTGCACCGATCCTCTCTATGATGGTGAAAGGTCCGATGTAGCACGGACTAAGCTTCCCACCTCTGCCAAAGCGAATCGAGCCACGTGTCGGGGATATTCTCAGAAACACCATGTCACCAGCCTAGACATAAGATAAAACTCAGCACATAACTAAACAAACAATCACAAACAAATACGACAGAAAATTGAAACTAACCTCGAACTCTAACGGTCTCCGGTGACTATCGGCCTAATGTCGCTGCCTATCCTGAGCCATCCGAAGTCTGTCTCTAATCAACCTGACCTTCTCGACCGTATCCACAACCATCTCCGGCCCAAGAAGCGCCCTCTCGCCGACATCGTCCCAAGACAAAGGAGTACGGCATCTCCGTCCATATAGAGCCTCGAATGGCGACATCTCTATATTGGCCTGGTACATGTTGTTGTAAGCAAACTCTACCAGGTGAAGATGGTCCTCCCAAGAACCCCCGAGATCTAACACACATGTGCGAAGCATATCCTCCAGCGTCTGAATGGTCCTCTTTGACTGCCCGTCTGTCTGGGGGTGATAAGCGGTACTAAACTTGACCTTGGTGCCCAAGCTAGTATGCAAACTCCTCCAAAAGTAGGAAGTGAAATGACTATCCCAATCAGAGACTATGCTCACCGGAACTCCGTACAATCTCACGTTCTGACGAACGTACAGCTCTGCCAGCCTCTCTGTAGACAAACCCACCTTGAAAGGCAAAAAATGGGCCAATTTGGTCAATCTATTAACGATGACCCAAACTGCATCTTTCCCTCCTGGCGATCGTGGATGTCCAGATATAAAGTCCATGGTGATGTGCTCCCACTTCCATTCGAAAATGGGTAGCGGCTGTAGTAATCCACCTGGTCTTTGTCTTTCGGCCTTCACCTGCTGACATACAAGGCAATGAGATACAAACTGAGCTACCTCGCGCTTCATGCCATACCACCATACGTGTTCTTTCAGGTCCCTGTACATCTTGTTGGCTCCATGATACATAGAATACTGAGAGTGATGCGCTTCCTGAAGAACCTTCTCCCGAAGCTCTCCATGCGGAACGCACAGCCTAGAACCGTACCGCAACGGACCTATCTTCGACTAAAGAGAAATCGTCGAGCAAACCCGTCCGCACCTGCTCCTTGATGCTCCTCAGGGCAACATCATCATACTGCGCTGACCTGACTCTATCCATCAGCTCAGACTGAATCTGCAAACCCCATATCTGGATCTCTACACCCGGAACGATGACCTCGATACCCAAACTATCCAGGTCGGCCAAAAGATGGCGATCTGTCGTCAAGAACATAGCTACTGGATACCTGCTCAAGGCATCTGCAACTACATTGGCCTTCCCCAGATGGTACTGCAGTGATATATCAAAGTCCTTCATCAGCGCTAACCACCGCCTCTGCCGTATGTTCAGCTCCTTCTGAGTGAACACGTACTTCAAGCTCTTGTGATCTGTGAAGATCTCAACTCGCTCTCCGTACAGGTAATGCTTCCATAACTTCAAAGCAAAAATAATCGCGGCCAACTCCAGATCATGAGTAGGATAGTTCTTCTCATGAGGACATAACTGCCTAGATGCATAAGCAATCACCTTCCCGTGCTGCTGAAGAACACAACCCAAGCCCTTCCCTGAAGCATCGCTGTAGATCGAGAAACCACCTGACCCAGATGGCAAAGTCAAGATCGGAGCTGAGGTCAACCTTTTTTTAAGCTCATCGAATGCAGCCTGACACTCATCAGTCCAGATGAACTCTACGTCCTTCCTGGTGAGTCTAGTCATCGGCTCTGTATCTGCGAGAAGTCCTGGATGAACTTTCGATAATAGCCAGCCAAACCCAGAAAGCTCCGAACCTCGGCAACTGAACTGGGCGTAGACCAAGACTCAACTGCTGAAATCTTCTTCTGGTCCACTGAGATCCCGTGCTCGGTCACAACATGACCTAAGTACTCGACCTGGTCCAAGAAGAACTCGCACTTCGAAAGCTTCCCGTAGAGTTGCTTCTTCCTCAGATTCTCTAACACAACTCTCAGATGCTCTTCGTGCTCCTCCTACGTCTTCGAATAGATCAGGATATCATCTATGAAGACCACCACGAACTTGTCAAGGTACTGATGGAATATCTTGTTTATCAAGTTCATGAATACCACTGGAGCATTGGTCAATCCAAATGGCATCACTGTAAACTCGTACTGGCCGTACCGAGTCCGTAATGCCATCTTCGGAATGTCATCCCACTTCACCTTCAGTCGGTGATACCTGGACCTCAAGTCTATCTTCGAAAATACCTTCGCCCTACTCAGCTGATCGAACAAATCGTCGATCCTCGGCAAAGGGTATATATTCTTGATAGTGAGGTTGTTGAGCGCCCGGTAATTAATACACATGCGGGCCGTACCGTCCTTCTTCGGCACAAACAGGACTGGCGCTCCCCACGATGAAGAACTGGATCTGATAAACCCCCTTGTCCTGCAGCTCGTCGACTTGCTTCTTCAGCTCTATCAACTCGCTGTTGTTGACCCTATAGATGTGCTGTGAAATGGGCTCGGCTCCCGGCACCAAGTCTATAGAGAACTCAACATCCCTGTCTGGCGGCATCCCTGGTAACTCCTCGAGAAAGACATCCGAGAACTCAGCTATCAACGGATGTGGCAAGTCCTGTCCCGCCAACAAAGCTCCACAGAATCTAGCCTCCGGCTCCGCTGCTCCTCGAGCAAACTCGATCTCTGGCTCTCCCGGTGTAAAACCCCTAAATTTCTACTATATTTTTTTATTATTAAAATTTGGTACTGATTTAAAAAAATTCTTGTATTCGTACGTCTCAATAACGTATTGTACGTCATGCGCTAGATTTTATTTTTCTTTATTGCTCGACGAGTGCAAATATGTGCGAGCGTACATATTTTTAGAAAAAATATTTTCTATTTTCGAAGTGATATATATAATAATTATTTTTGCCAATATAAAAATTTTCAAATTTGTTATTTTAAGCCTTTCTTTCTAACATTTATTAATAATAAATTATATTTCATTGTATACTAGAAAAGCAAAATTTCGTATAAATAATTATGCATACATATCCCATAATTAATTATTAGCTTATTTTTAAATAAATAATGATGTATTTTCGAAATTATTATTATAGTATTTTTGGAAAACATATTTTAAAATTTTTGTGGCCATTTTAAATCTTGATTTGATTTTATGGGTTTAATTTAAAAAGTTTAAAGGTAGAATTTATATTTGAGTTTGGATATCTAAGTTTAAATTAGAATTTAATTTAGATTTGATTTTGAATTATTTAAATGGGGTTTAAAGAAACCCAAGCCTTATCCAACTGGGAATTCTCGCCTCCTATAAAAGGAGAGGTACTCCTCCATAATCCTCAACCACAATTTCTACTCCATTGTGCATCGTGTCCGTGCCTCCCATCCACTATAATCCCCCCAATACAAATACATTATTACCCAGGGCCGACAAATCCGGACCTCCATCCCCGTCGTGTCAAATACCCCCGACACGATGAAACCCATCCCCTACTCCTTCCAGTATTGTCCCGACCACCGTCCCTCTGTCTCTCCGGCCATCCCCGGAGATCCATGGCCAAGCCAGCCACTGCCATTCCCAGGCACCACCACTCTACACTTCCTCCCGATCGATACAGCACTAACCCTCTACTGTCACATCCACCCTGCCCGGCCTTGGCCGACCAGGCCACTCCGGCCGCCCCCTCTGACCAAGCACCCGCTCCTCGACCACCCTCTGTCAATCGCACCACCATCATCATCCCACACGCCACCGACCAATCATCCATCACAAAAGAAAAAAAAGGAGAAGGGAGACCAACACTCACCAGGACGACTTCTACGGCCACCCCCATGATCACCACCCACCGCCACCTGACACCTCCGCCCTTAGGCTCCAGATCCGACAACTCCCCCCTCCGTCTGTGCGTCTCCCACCGACGCAGCACCGCCTCGAGCGCCGACGCCTACTGTCTTCCTCACCGTGCTCTTCCTGGCGATCGTTGGCGACTGTCTCGATGAAGCTACCAGCACAGCCACCATTATCGGTGTCTGCCACCGTGTCCACTGCCTCCCTCGCCGCCGAATTTGGGCCTCTAACGTACTGATCCGACACGGTCGTACCTCCATCTGTCGAGACCCCCAGCGCCTTCCTCCGTCGCCTAGCGCCGATCTCCGCCAGCCTTTGCCAATTTTGGGGAAAAGCCCTCTTCCTCCTCACTCCTTCCTCTTCCCTTCCGCCCGCCGATCGAGACACGGCCGGCGCCGCTCCTCCCACCAGAGCCCGTAGCACCCATCCGAAGTAGGCCTTCGCGCCCCCTCTCTCCTCTGCGACCATTGCCGACGAGATTTCTCCGCCGCCTCCACCGAGCAACTGTCGGGTGAGCGCCTCTCTTCCCACCTCTCTCTACTCTCTCTCTCTCACTCTCTGTAGATGAAATGGGGGAAGGAATAAGTATAGGCTGTATAGATCTTTTGGGATTTTATATTATTATTAATATTCTTATTATTATTAGTAATATTAATACAGTTATTATTAATATTATTACTATCATCATTATTATTTTTATTATTATTATTATTATTTTTAATATTATTATTATTACAATCGTCATTATTTATTAGTACTAATAGTATTATTATTAGTATTATTATTATTATAAATTTTTACAGAAGATACCCCAAGTGTTAATATATTATTGCTAATTAATAATAACCCCTTTTATATTATTTATATATATTGAGAAAAAAATAGTTATACATATATTTTTTACCCATAAAATATATGTATTTTAATTAAAGCTTTCTACTACCAATCAGATATTCACCTAAAATATTTAAGTATATTATTACTATTAAAATCATTTTGTTATTATTAATTACTGTTGAAATTATTACTAGCATTATTTTATCTTATTTCGTAGATAAATGTACAATTACTTCCTAAAATTATTTTGAGATAAGAATATAAACTATATTGGTTTTTGGCCTTATAAAAATATTCGAAATCTGGCTTGAAAGCTCAAAATATTTTATGGTATTCTAAATTGAGTTTTAGTTATTTATTTCTAAAATAAAATTTATTTTAGTTTTGCCCACAAATAATTTTACTAGATTATGATTTTTTTATTTTTCTAAATAAAAAGTAGTTACCAAATTTATATACGGATTTCTAGTATTTACAAATATTTACGAAAGTATATTTTAGACTAATAACAACTAGTTTCAAAAATTGTATAAATATTTTCTAAAAAGTATTATGAGTAAAATTTTCCTACAAACTCCCCTCGATTATCATCAATTGGTCACGACTGATAGTACGTTTCTATTTTTCATGAATTTTGGACCCTTACACATCGACACCGGCTATTGGACCAAAGAGGACTTGTAGGATCATCGCACCACGCCAGGCGACACACCAGGCAAGACACCTTGCCGTTACTGTTTAATTTTTTGCTCAATATCATGCATGTTTTATTTCTTGTAAGTTGTTCTTTCAAAATCCTATGTAGTTGCAAATTATTATATTTTAGTTTTCTTTATGTATTTAGCCTAGAGTTAAGGGACCACCTTTGTTTGTGCCGCATTCATGGGCCGACACTTGTATACCACGATGTCACGTGTCTCATATAGATTCGGACTTACGTACCGACCATACATCGGTGCGTACAGGACGAGCGTTAGGATATAACTACTAATATAGTTGTCTAGAAGACTTAGCGGTTATTAGAAATATCGTGGTGAAGATTCAGTACGAGTAGTGCATGGTGAGGGTGAAGACAGTTATTAGGCGCAGGGGCTTTCACACCTTTACTTTCGTCTAGCTGCCATTTGTGACTCAGCCGAGAGCTAGTGTGCCGTGCACTTATTTATTTTTCTCTAGATGCTACTAGTGCCTCGGTTGAAACACAAATGTGCCGTGCATTTACCTTCATCTAGCTGCCGTTAGTGACTCACCCAAGAGCTAGTGGCCGTGCATTTATTTTTCTCTAGCTGCCCCTTAGTTCTCACTCGAGTGCTAATGGGCCGTGCATTTACTTTCTCTAGACGCCGCTAGTGCCTTGGTTGAAACGCTAACGCACCATGTTTCTAGTCTCGAGAGCCCTTGTGTGGAACGTTGTCTTCAAATTGCATTTTCACATAGAATGGTTAAGGACCTTTAACTGTTTAGACATATACTTTTTTGTTGAGCTTTATTTATTCAGTTATTGGCATGATATTATGTGTCTTGTTACGTCCCTCTGAGGACCTGATTATCTCGCCAGGTGTGTTCTCTTGTCTTTCGCAGGTGTTCTAGCTCTAACCGTGATCATCACTATTTTTTCGAGGATGATTGCATTTGGATCGTCTTTGCTTCGCTCGCCAAACTCATTTCATTTCCATGTATTTCTTTCCTTACTTGTTGGTAGTGGATTTGTCTCCGCCCAATATATTATATCAAGACAATTCTTTATCATTATATGATATCTTTTATTCATTTATTTTTGTGTGGATGAGATTAGTTATGGTTCTACTGCATTTTACAGCTTACGTATATTTATTATACGGCTGGCATGTCTACGTTCCTAGTCCTACGTATTTTGGGACTGGGGCGTTACATGTTTTTGTGGTGGCCCATGCAGGTCGAGTTTGTCATTTCGGTTACGTAATTGTACCGATGTGAGCCTGCAACATAGGAGTAGAATCTAGGAATCTCATCCATACAGCTTGACCTCTTCCCTTGGCTTCAAATTCTGAACTCCTGTTCGACCTCCTTGAACTGCATCTTGCTTGATTCCTTTCTATCTATGATTCTTATTTTCGTGCTTAGCGTCAACTAGGAAGATGACTACACTAGTATATGCTCATAGATCAAACACATGGCCAGAATGATTATATTGGCAATTGGAATACATTCAAGACTCTAATTGAGTTAAAAAGGTTTTTTTTTGTGTGAATTAATGATTAGTAATTTGTAAAGTAGGTTACTACCAAGGAAGGTTTTTTTTATCTTGAGATTTCTAAATAGTAAACACCAGAGGATTTATAGAATTTTATACTCAGTTTAAGAAATTGATTGGCTTTTTGAGATTTGATATTATACATCTTTGCACAAGTATAAAATTAATTTGCTTTTCGAGTTGTGATATTTATAAGTTTTGGGTGATAGATATACATCTTTGAACAAATATAAAATTTATTTAATTTTCGAGTTTTGATGTTTATGATTTATTGTATTATAGTTATACACCTTTGAACAGTTATGAATTTGGTTTGAAAATGATCTTAGCTTTTAAAAATGGTCGTAGGAATTATTTAAACTGAGTTGTACAACTTGCGATTTTCGTGTTTAGTAAATTTTGAATTTTAAGTGGAAGTAATGATGGTAATTTTTGGTTTACAATAATTGAAAATGATTTTTGAGAATTTTTCTTTATTTTAAATTGTGTCCTATGATTGAGGATTTACAAATCTATTTAGATTTTTGGTAAAAAAAAAAAGATTTTGACTGATGAGAATATTTGAAATTTAGTTTGATGTGGGATTGCTAATATTAAAATTTTGGGAGAATTTCGAAGGATGTGATGGAAAGTTATTTTGATTGATTAAAGGAAGTTACCCTTTTAAAAGTTTTGATTTTGTTGGAATAACTTAGCATTAATAGAAGTTAAAATTGATGAGAGTAGTGAGCTTAATTTTTGATATTGCTTTTAATATGCTAGGAGTTTTATTATGAGTTATTTGAAAAATTTTAGAATGTTAAATTTTTGATTGATTGTGAAATTTTTATGAATTCGTAAATTATGAACTCTTGAGTTAAATAGTTGAACTTAAACGTTAATTTTGGAAAAAGGTTAGTAGTAACATGAGAAAATTTTGCATTGAGATTTATGAGAGTGATTTAAATTTTTATGATGAATTTGAACGGCTTGGAGTTAATACAAATTTTGGTGGTTTATTTTTGAAAATTTAATTTTGAAACTGTTGGAGGAAACTGGAGTTGAATTTTAATGGTAGGCCCCAAGATAACCCTACTGAGTATTCCACACTAATTGCCATGTCACTCATGACCATGATAGTAGTATATACACAAGTGTTGTTAGTCATCTACCCAGCTAGGTGACTGTATTTCCACATTGACTTAGTCGACCTTCCTTCAATTCTAGATCTTTTAATTGCGACCTTCTAACTCATTTGCAATTTGAATAATGAGTTAATGGTTCCTTAATTGTATTCATCTAGGAGACTATCTTCTCTCCGGAATTGTATTCCTAAATTATTTTACTGGATTCTTTAATTAATTTTATTTCATGCTTTAACTTGATCTTCTTTATTTTTGTGCATTAATTATCACCCCATGAACTCCCACTTTCTATTTTTTGATCTTTTGGCATCCCTTACCGTGACTTGGCTAGTTGGAGCACAACACTAGACTTTTCCTTTCAACAAATTTTATATGTAAGGCCTAGACAAGCCCGCCTTCATGTAGATATATCATGTCCCACTAAAATACGTCTCCTTGTACACTATTTTTATGATATGACCTTATGGTCAAAATGGCCAAACTATAATCTTTACCATAATACCGATATATTTTTCGACCACGGATAGGGATTCAACCTCGACTCAATTCTTTCGACCCGATATGTGATTTTGTTCTACTTAATTCCTTAAATGCTTAGAATTTGTACTTTATCTTGATTGCTTGACTCATTATCCCATCACACTACTAGTTTAACTCTTGTAAGTTGGGTAGAATACCCCATCACCTAACAAACCTTTTTTCTTGTGAACCACATTGGTAAGTTCACTTAGACTATAAATTCAGAGGACCTACCTTATCTAGTCTACCAAGCCATAAATGAAGAAACACTAGGACAACTGTATAGGCCCAAACTTTGGACAAGCCTTGATTTTAAAAGATCCTGGACTATTTTATTTCCTTCATCAGTACCTCTCTTGCATATTTTGACTATCTCACGCTGCTAACGTAGCTTCAGTTTTGCAAGCTTATTTCGTTATCAAGCTTGATCATGACATATTTTATTGGGTGCACCCACTAACAATTGTCTAATCAGAGCCGGTGCATGATGGTCTGATCAACCTATTGCACTTTGGTTCACTTATCATAACTTATTCTATGTGGATGGAGACATAATAAAACTTGCCTTAGAGTCTCATCCGCGACCGCCTTGACAATTCTCTTTTAAAATATTTTGCCGCCTATGAACCCCGCAATTCGTACTCAATATATAACACCGTCTTTGAAACCTTTGTTGTTCTTGTCTTTCACTTATTTTGGAAAGACAAGGTACTGTACTTGCTAGATAGACTCAAGATATCATCTTTGGTTGCCTAATCGGTTAATTATACACAAATGTAGATAGCCACCGACCGACTCATGTGGCTGTATCATCGTTTAACTACTCCTCATTTCTCAACCCTAGAAATTATCGTGTCCTTCCAATTATTCTTAAGCACTCGAGAATGATTCTAATCATTCACTTAAATCAAACCCTCAATCGAGGCGATTAGTCTCCAGTTTCTCTCAAGGAACCATATCTCCCAAATGTCAAAATTATTCTCTTGATCTACTCAATCCTTATTACTCTCCTAATTGGATTATCAAAATTTGTTACCATCACTGGCAACCCTTATTCAATTCCATAACCATGATATATTTTTCTATATATCGACTCCATAAATTTTCTATTGCACGGTGGAGTTGAACGCCGTTTTATCGCCTCATCCAAAATTAATTGTATTTTGGTATTGACGAAATCTTCCATTCTCCAACCCTATCTACCCTATTAATCCTAAATTTCGAGGACGAAATTCTTGTAAAGTTGGGTAGGATGTAAAACCCCCTATTTTTTTTTAAATTATATTTTATTTATTGGACTTAAAAATAATTTATATAATTTATGGTTTTATTTATTTAATAATGTGTTGCAAAAATGTTACATGTTCCTGGACCCGGATGAGGGTGTGTGGTAAAGTTCACACGTTGGAACAATTTTTATTATTTTTATTATTACTAAAGTTATTTTGTGAAAATTAAATAGATATTTATTATTGTTGGTATTATTTGATATTAATGTGATATTATTATTGTTGCCTTTTATGGCAATTTAAATTTGTGTATATATGTAAAAATATATTTTAGATGCATCATATATATAGTTAGATAATATTAAACTTTTATTTCAAATTGTGGAGCTTTAATAAACCTGTTTTCCTATTTAAATATTATTATTATTTGAGTTGATTTATTAAGGATTTAAATTATATATATATGTAGATATGCTCAAATAGATTAAATAATTGGATAGTTGACTTTTAAATGATTTTTGGATTTTAAATAGATTTTTGGTGTGTGTGTATATATATATATATATATATATTATATATATAATATATATATATAATATATATATATATATATATATATATAGATATATATAGATATATATTAAAAGATTTAGATTTAAAGATTAAGAAAAGATATATATATAGATATATATATATATATAATAATATATAGATAATAATTATATATCTATATATATATATATATATATAAAACCCATGAGGTGGTCGGCCCCACCCGACCACCTACAAAGGAGCAGCGGCAGCAACCTTATGGGGCGCCCCCCCCCCCCCCCCCTCCCCCTTGGCATAACAAGCTATAGCAGCAGTAGCTGCAACCAAAGGGAGGCCGACCCCCCTTTACTTAAACAGTTATATTAGCATAGGCCGACTCTTCCCATTTAATATATATACATATATATTTATATAACCTAGAAACCCTAATCTCTATCTTCCTCTCCTCCTTCCTCCTCCTTCCCACTCCATGGCAAAGCTCGGGCGCACCATGGCGAAGCCGTGCTCGCGAAGAAGACAAAGGAACCACCACAACAACAACAACAGATTCCCACTTTAAGGTACCTAACTTTCCTGTTTGATTTCTCTCTCGATTCTATTCCGTTTTTAGATCCGTAAATTCGTGTAGAAAGCCCACATGACCCTCTTTGAGATCTCCCAAGTGGATTTTGACATGGCCATCCAACTTGCTCGAAAAATCGAGACGAAGTTAGAGAAAAACCCACTTTTCTGAATATTAAAACTGTTTCAAAACACCAACTTGTCGGTCACTTTTCTCGCTGTCCATTAAACTTTCATAAAAACTAATTGAAGGCGTCAAAGACAACATAACCGATATTGTAACGCACCTTGGATTCACTTCTCGTGTAGTATGTAGAAAGTTACACATTGTTAAAGTTTCACGAAAATTGAAATCTGTTTTCAAAAAGACGAAAAATACCCCGATACGGTGCGCGCCCCGACAAACGGGCGACGTGGTCGTTGTACTATACGCATCGAAAGGCGCGTATGGATGTTGTCGACGTATGGGAAATGACGGAACCCAATTTTGTTGCATGTGCGCGCGAAGAAATCAGTGCGTATCCGTCGAGATACCCCATATCGACCCTTTGCAAATTAAGTCACAACTTTGTGCACACTCATCATATCGCGATGAAACTTGCGCCATTGGACTCAAAATATTTCTGGTCCTGTGAGCCAAGTTTGGTCCGATTCTGAGACCGTTGATCGAGACGCTATTTTGGCGGACCCACAATCCCACTCAACGGGCGATTTTGTGCACAGTCCATCGGAATCCAAAATTGGACATACCGTTGGATTCGTCTCATCAAAACAAATCTGTAGACATGTAGTTTGACGACTTTAGAGACCGTAGATATTGGCACGCATTTGATGCAAAGCGGGTCCAACGACGGATCGTTTGACCCGAAATTACGAAATTGCCCCTGTTCTAGAATTTGACTTTTGGACAGGCATTTTCTAGGCATATCTTTTATTCCAAACTCGTTCGTGATGTTTGTTTCAGCATCCGGCTTCTTGTGGATTTTGACTTTCGTGTTGACAATTCTGATTGTTGGATTTTGCTGCTTCTCGCACCACCCGCAGGCAAGATACCTTGCCTTATTACTGTTATAATTAGATGCATCTTTATTTATTTATATTACTGCTTATTTATTATCTTTTCAGTTGGATCCATTATTTGCTATTTTGTTCACTTTATTTTGTTTCGGTTATTTTTCCTTCTTGTCTTTTGTATGCATATGGACCTAGTCTTAGTGAACTACCTTCTGTTAGGGACCTTGCGAGGGAGAAGACAGTTAAATGTATGGGCTACCCAAATCCAAAGCTGTAGTAATTGCGTACTACGGTAGTCGAGTCGCGAGGGTCACTAGCCTCGAGCTATGTGGACTGATGGGTCACGTGGGCCGCTAGCCTCGAGTTATGCCGGCTGATAGTATTGGTATTGACGTGTGCGTGTTGTGAGTT
>JANAVB010029561.1:0-10632 GCA_029216955.1 Iris pallida
AACACCAACACCAGCACCCCGCTACTCCATGCCCTGCCTCCGACCTTCCTGCTGCCACCCCACGACATCACCTCCGCCTCTCCGCCCACACAACCCCGTCATCGCGACCGACCGCCACCACGACCGGTTGCGCGTCCCAAAACCAAACCCCAAACCACCACCACCGCGCCAAGCCTCAAAATCTTGGCCAAGACCAACCGTGAAAACTCTCACACCACCGTCGTCGGCGCCATCCGCCGGCGACACACCAAAACCAAAATTACTAAGAAAATTCCATCGCCATCACATACCTCGTCCGACCGCCCTAGCCTCCATCTTCCGGCGCCGTCTTATATGCTCTGCGCTCGGCAGCCAGGCGACCGTCCTTCCCGACCTCTCCCTTTTTGCCTGGCCGAGAGCTCCGTCCTTCACCGGCCTTCCGACCTCAGCGCCCCTCCGTAAAACCCCTCCGCGTGACCTCTCTGCCCCGCCGCACTCCGCCGACCGCCGCTCCCCTGGTTCACGCTCGCCGCTTCCTTTTCCTACTTCGCTCTCTCCCGATCGTCCCTTTCCCTCGCTCACTCTCTCGCGCCCAGCCAACTTCCTTCCCCAGCTCCTCTCGCCGGCTCGTCCCTCTCGTTCTCCCACTCTCTCTCTCACTCGTTTTTCCTTCTCCCTCTCGCTCTCTCTCGCCCCTTGGTTCTTCTTTTTCTTTTTTTTTTTCTTTTTTTTTTCTTTTTGTTATTTCAGTCTTCCGAAAGAAGACAACACCAACACTTATTAGCTTGTTTTATTTTATTTGTTGTTGTTATTTTTTTATTACTTTTTGTTTCTGTTTCTTGGTGTGGGATAGTTGCTTTATAAATTTTATTATAATTATAATTATAATTATAATAATAATTATTAATTATTATTATTATTATTATTATTAAGATTATTTTATTATTATTAAGATTATTATTATTATTATTTTAGATGGTAGCCTAAGTATTGCTGCCTACAGTACGTACAATAGTATATATTCCATTTTTGAAATTTGTATATGTGCATATATTATGAGCACTAGTATTATTATACTTCCTAGCATTATTTTGCTATTTACTGATTATTACTATTATCATTGGTTTACCGATAATACTATCGCTATTTATTTTAATATATATATATATATATATATATATATATATATATATATATATATATATATATATATATATATATATATATATATATATATATATATATATATAATCTTATCCTCGATATTTTAGATATGATTTTTGGACCAAACTTTATTGACAAATTATGGTTTTGTCCAAAAAGGATTTCCTAGTAGGTTTTTACAGGTAGTTCCCAATTTATAAAAAGATTTTTATCTTCAAGTATTTTTCCAAAAAGAAATATTTTAACTAATAGATATATAACTTTTCGAGTACGATAAATATTATAAATATTATTCTTGATTAGGTGTATATATATATTTGACAAGTTTTGGTCAAAACGATTTAGTACTATTTTCCAATTATTATCTAAATATATTTTAAAAGATAGTTTTCTACCTAAATTGTACAACCTTAAGAGTTTTCTGTGAATACAGTTTCTTTTATATTTAGTATTTATCTAAACACTATTTTTAACTTGCAAAAATATAAGTTCTCATTTATTATAAATAATTTCCTAAAATCATATATATTATTTATCTAAATTTCTTCGATTATCTTCCTGTCCGTGCCTAATCCCATCATTCACATTCTCTTGCCAATTCGAGACTACCTTATGACAAACCCAACTAACTTGACCCTTCTGGACCCAATAGAACTGTCCGTGCCACCATCAGAGGTCACCTTGCATAGTTGTCGCACTGAAGTCGCAGTTCGTGCCACCATGATCATTGCAGTACACCGGGCATCCTACCAGGCAAGACACCTTGCCATTTGTTGTTTACTTATTTTAGCTCATATTTCATGATTATTTATTTTCTTTATGCAAAATAAACTGTGATACATGGCATAACCTGTTAGAACTTACTGTTCATTTATATTTCCTGCTGTGTATTATTTTCTTACAAATTAAACCTAGATTTAAGGGACCACCTTGTGTGTTGCATTCATTGGCCTTGACACGTTGTACCACGAAGTTGTGTGTCGCATGTAGGACACGGAAGTGCGTGATTGGCTGGCCACCAATACGTACAAGTCGTGCGATAGGAATAACCGCTAATAGAGGTTGCATGCTAGTTTGACTTAGCGGTTATAGAGGTTATTGTTGTGGATACAACATAGTAGGCATTGGACGGGGAGGATAATTCCTTAGCGTATGGGCTTCGATACACTTTTCCTTGTGACCCGGACTCTCCGCTGGAGATACGGGGTTGATGACCCATGATTACTGACGGCCACTGACGATTCTGCGGAATGTCATGCTCTTACTGATGGGGCCTCTGGTGCCCAATGGGGACTACGCCGATCCTATTTAGCCAGGGCCCATGCGTAGGAAGGATTGTTCTTAACTACATTTCACTTAGAACGGTTAGGCACCTTTATCCGTTATGTACGAGTACTTTTGGTTTGGGTACTTGTATCTGACCGTGGCTTGGAACAATAACTTGTCGCGGATTAGTTCGTCACATCTTGTCCTTGTTTGGTTGTAGGTGTGACTTACTACTTCGATGAGAAGGTATTGAACCTTGTTGGGGTCCGGATACCATATTGGATTATTAGCATGGAAAGATACGTCACCGTGAATTAGTTTACCATCTCCTGTCCTTGTTTGGTTGGGGGGATGGTACGCTCATTCAGTAGGTGCGTATTGGACCATGTTATAATTTGATTTACTTATTTATTTGAGCAATATTTATTCAGTTTATATGGCATGATATTATGTGTCTTGTTACGTCCCTCTGAGGACCTGGTTATCTCTCCAGGTGTGTGCTATTGTCTTTTGCAGGTGCTCTAGCTCTAGTCGTGCTCATCGCTACTTCTTCGAGGATGATTGCATTTGGATCGTCTTCACAGCCCTCGCCAAATTCATATATTTTCTTATGTATTTTTTTCTTTACTTGTTGGTAGTGGATTTGTCTCCGCCCAACATATTGTATCAAGACAATTCTTTATTATTATATGATATCTTTTATTCATTTATTTTGTGTGGATGAGATTAGTTATGGTTCTACTGTATTTTACAGCTTATGTATTCGTACAAGATTTCCATATATTGGAGTATACTTCGTATGAGTACAGCTGGCATGTCTACGTACCTTGTCCTACGTATTTTGGGACTGGGGCGTTACAAGGTAAAAGATTTACCAAGATCTATTGAAGAGCCTGCTAAGGGCTACAAGTGTGACAGATTTGGTCACACTCGTAACTGGACGAATAGGAGTATATTCTGGGATCTGCCATATTGGAGCACCAATCTGATTAGACATAACCTTGATGTCATGCATATCGAGAAGAATGTGTTTGACAACATAATTAATACTCTAATGGATGTAAAGGGAAAGACGAAAGACAATCCAAAGGCTAGATTGGACTTGGAAGATATATGTAGACGTCCTGTATTGCATTTGATAGAGAAGGGGAATGGGAAGTTAAAGCAGCCTAAGGCAATTTTCTCACTGGAGAAGGAGGATAAAGTGAGACTTTGTAGGTGGATTCAAGGTCTGAAATTTTCAGACGGGTATGTTTCGAACTTGAGAAGATGCGTCGACCTCAAGGAGAACAAACTGACATGTATGAAGAGCCATGATTGTCATATATTCATGGAGAGGTTAATTTCGATTATATTTCAGGAATTCTTACCCAGGTTGTTTTGGATCTATTGACCGAGCTTAGCATATTCTTCAGAGATCTTTCTTCTACTAAGTTGCTCGTCGATCATCTAGAAAAGCAGGAGAACGATATTGTGGTAACACTATACAAGCTCGAGAAGGTATTTCCTCATGGATTCTTCGACTCCATGGAGCATTTGCCAATTCATCTTTCCTACGAGGCACGTGTTGGTGGGCCCGTCGGTTATCGGTGGATGTACCCGTTTGAGCGGCATTTGAACCACCTAAAGAGGAAGGTGAAAAATATGGCTCGAGTCGAGGGTTCTATTTGTGAAGCCTATATTCTCGAGGAGATTACAAACTTCTGCTCGACATATTTCAAACCTCATATTGCTACGAATTGAACGAGGGCTCCGAGAAACAATGACGGATATCAAGAATCTAATGATGGAATAATGAAAGTATTCAATGCGTACGAAAAGCCTTCGGAAAAAATAAAGAAGAGATATTTGAATGACGAAGAGCTAAGGGCTGCTCAGTTGTATATATTACTCAATTGCGATGAGGATGAAGTGGAGAAGCTAGAAGGATAAGTAATTAATGATAAGTTTACGTCATCTCAATATAATAGTATAAGCTAATATTATTGTACTAATCGGTGGTTGCTTCGTTGTTTTTCAGCACATATAATGATGAGTTGAGGTCGGTTAGACCCTACCTAACAGACGAAGCATTGGAACAAGAAATGAGACGTTATTTTCCTTCTTGGTTGAGCGAATATACAAGCAGCTCGGTAATTACTGGTCTCTTCTAATGTAACTGCGTAATAAATAACTTACTCTCTCTTTTTTGGTATTCAGGTCGATCGTCTAATTTCATCCGAGATTGAATTAATTAGCACTCTTGCCAAGGGATCAATTACTATCGTTAAAATATGGCTAAGTTACTGTGTGAATGGCTTTAGGTTCAAGCCGACAAATGCTCCGATCAGAGACAGCTTCCTGGATCTTGATTCCACGAAAAATAGTTGTTTGTGTATCAAATTTTCGAACTACAAAGACGTCGATCCAGAAATAATTTATTTGACATCTTGCGAGAGATTGTAGAGTTGACCTATAATTATGGCAGAGAACCTGCAAAGATTGTGTTGTTCAAGTATGAATGGTTCGACCCGATTGAAAATCAAGGTTAAAAATTGACAAGCATGGTCTTGTGGATATAAACTACAAGCGTAGATATCAAGGCTACGAATCATTTGTCCTATCAACTCAGGCTCAGCTCGTGTACTTCACAGCTTATCCGAGACAGGGAGCGATGAAGTCTGACTGGTGGGCAGTATACAAGACTAAAGCTAGAGATACTTTTGATGTTGACGAAAAAACTTATCAGGAGGACGAGCTACCTCTTGTAACCAATATTGTTGATGTGGACTCCACGGAAGTTACAAATTATACGACTAATAATGTAGAAGATATAGAATTATCCGAAAAGGAAGGCGAAGATGAAAGTGAAGATGAGGAGGAAGAGGAAGATAAGGTCGAGGAAGACGAACAAGATGAATATTTTGAAGATGATTGAGAGAGATGTACTTTTATTTTCTTATTATGTAGAGTTGGTTATTATCTAGTCTTGGTTATTATCTAAACTTAGATGTTTCTTGTAGAATATACTATCTGGATTTAGATGTTTCTTGTAGAATGTACTATCTTAACTTAGATGTTTCTTCTAGAATATACTATATGGACTTAGATGTTTTTTGTAAAATGTATCACATATGTTGTCTTGGTTATTATCTTGTCTTTGTTGTACTTTCATATTTTTAGTCTCTATTATTTGTTATATCATCATATGTTGTTATTAGGTATGACAAGTCATCGCGGATCGTTCTGGATGTCCCGACGTGGGGAGGACGGGGTCCTCCTTCGGTACCTCCTACTTGTACCAGCTCTGGATCCTCGTCGCCGAATACTCCTATATATCGGACAGTACCTCCGCTGCCACGACGTTACATGGCATATCCCTTGGGATGAGTAGTTCCAGGCCTGAGACTTCTCCCTCGTCTAGCGTTCCTCCTGTTGATACGACGATGGTGACAGATGAGCAGATGGAGGAGGCTGAGCTGATGGCCGACCAGTATCAGGCAGATTTTTTTAATGCGTGCGCACCTCCGGAGGAGACGAGTGTCACGCCCCGATTCGAGGAATCGCTCACTTAGCTTCGATTCACGCCGAATCGATCGTCCTCGCTAAGGCATGATGTCGTACAAGTCTGGAGTTGCACTTGTACAAGGCTAGAACATGCACATTTATGTCATTTCAAAATATTTGAAAGTATGCCACAGTTGTAGAAACATTGAGTAAGCAGAATAGGAAAAATAATATTCATTTTATTGATGATTTTCGTCAGAATACAACTTTTCTCAATACTATTTGAAATGCCCTTTCGGCTACATTGATTCATGAAAAAGTACAATTGATAGGCTGCCATAAAATAACTTCTCGTTCCGTACATCATGTCCCTTTAGTACTTTGAAATCTAAGCTACAATCTTTAAAAGCTTCGCAATACTTTGTGCATCTTTATTTGAAAGTAAACTTGAGACAAAATAGCAATTCAGAAAGCCTTAATTTCGATGTGCACACGAGACTTCTCCAGTACCTGTGGAGGAGGGGTCAGCACATTATAACAATGCGCTGGTGTGCCCAGCTGGCCCAATCAGCTAAACCAATATTTTATTAATGACAAAAATTTTAAAGCATGTGATCATTTATGGAATAGACAACATTCGAGGCAATATGATATTGCATAAAATAGTATTTACTTTACCATCGGCCGAATCCAGCTGTCCTGCATAAAATACATGATAATAATAATACTTACTGTCATGCCCCGATTCGTAGAGTCATTTATTCACATATATTATCTCTTAGAATTGATCGTCCTCGTTTGGACGTGATGTCATACAAGTCTGGTATTGCACTTTACAAGGCAAAGATGGTACATAATTGATTTTCTTCAAATAGGAACACATCGCAGCGGCAGAAGCAGATAAATTAAATTTAGTGAAGACAGTCTTTCTCATTGAATAGAAGTACATCACTTCTTTATAGCAGTGGAGATAAAAGGATAACTTGAAGTCACACAGAGATATATAGAACTTTATTCTCTTTATTGATAATTAAAGAAGAGTGCAAGACTTGTATTGAAGTACAATGCTTACAACAAATCCCACTTTACATTTAAAACCAACTAAACAATGCTACACAGCTTACAATTGATACTTGGATACATTGGATTACAACTCGATATACCGACTTGGCTTACAACTCAATGGTACAACTGATTACAATATTCCATACATTATGCCCTTTATAAACAGAAGATATCATCTTGTACAAGGAGAGCTTCTGTATGCCCAACAAATCTTCAATGTTGCGGGACCAATCAAGCCAATCATCGTGTGTAGAACATTCCAAGCACGAGCACCTTACCACAAAAATGTGGGCCAGCACATCATCTATGTACTGGCGAGCAGAATCCAACCCACTCGCCTAAACCAACATTTAAGTAACCATTTAAGCAGCATTTATTATAATGATCTTTCTATTTGGGGCCTAGCATCAGTTTACTGTTCTTGAGTAGAAATATTGAAGTAAATATGTCATAGCATGGTATAGCATTTCTTTGTGTAAGGCATCATCTAAGTAATATTGAGTTAACACGTTGGCAGCATATTATGAAAATACTTTCTGAAGGGGAATCGTTTAGCATAATTGGTGTTATCATTCAACATGTTATGGCAATGATCTAAAAGGCAATGCATTAGAAATTTACATTTAACATGTTGAACATGTTTTATAGTCTCTCATTTTAAAGGCAACAACACAGCATCATTTTATTTAGCATGTTAAGCAGGCAAGTTGAACCAACATATACAATATCACAATTATGTGATTCCTTACCGATAGTCGACTTCTCATACCTACATCAAATGTAGGTTATTAGATATACTTACTCTGCCTACACAAAACATTCATTAGCATGCATCTTGACTACATTGTCACTGGTGTTGTTAAACCATATGGACTCTTTTTATTTTATTTTATTTCAAGATAATACGGTCAGCATAGTAGGTGGCGAGTCTCTATGCCACCCCGTCTTACCCGTGCTTCCACAGCACTCATTATTATTTCCTCCTAGGCCGAATCGGTCCCCAGGGCCCTAGGAACCGTTCGAGAAAATTAAAACTCAAATCTTGTATACAAGTTGTCCATGACCATGCGAATGCGTGTCCGACTCGATTGTGAATATAATCGCATGGTAAAATATATTAAAGAAAGTAAAGGCAACAGTGCATCATTAGTCATATTCAATGACTTATTCATTTCATCATTACCATCATTTCATTTGGTGATCTCAAGGATCCCATACTTCATCATTATTCATTCATTACTTCATTGCAATGTTTCTCATATCGTTCCTTTTGACAAGGAACATAACATTCATTCATTCTTTCACTGCTTATAAGGGACAGACAACATTTTATATTCTTGCAACAGTTATACAGAGAGTACATAATTCTAGTGTTTCATTCAGTTCATTGGTTCGATAGCATAGCCAGTTCATTTCTTATTCTATCATTCATAAGGCACCTCATTATTCAAGTATCTACTTGTTTCGACAGCGTTAAGCATAAGGGGCAATATTATCAATTCATTCTCAGGCCTCAAATCACATTAGCAGTTCAATGTGTTGTACATTTCAATAATTCTCAATATAGACATCTCTATTGTTCAACAACTAAAACATGGGACATTTAGGGACAATTCATAGCATTTTAATACTTCATTTATTAAGCATGAAGGAGTAAGGAGGAGGAAGGACAGTTCTACTCACTTGCATAAAAGGGTCTTCATGTTCCGATCACACACAATTCTACTATGCGTAGCTCCACCAGCGAGCCACGTTCCAATATCCATTCCGTCTAGCCATCTAAGTGAGACTGCATCAGTCTCAATTCTCTTGATTCCTAACTTAAGTCACGGTCCAACATCCTGATAGCAAACAACAAGCCAACCAAATGCCTCGTGCGGAGCAGAACATTACATAATATACCACTCAGAAAAAGTTTCGTCCTTAAAACTTAAGGAAATAACTCATCTACTAGATTAACTTAGTCACAACAAGTTACTCATTCAGCTTCAACTCAATATTCATTTCAGCACACTCGGTCATCTCAAAATAGCTATCCAACTGTACCATTTAAATCCATCAACGATTCGACCTGTCTATCTCTTTTTCAATTACTTATAACTTCTCATTGATTCGCCAATATTTTCTTTGCATTTCTATCTTGGTCGTAACATATCACTTCGTTTGGATCCATACACATATTTTAGGCGTCCCCAAAACATATGCATTTCAGCCAAAGTCCACGCTAGTGCGATAATTTCTTCCCATAATGTTATCTCAGTCGCAACCTATCACTTCGGCTAGATCCATACACATATTTTAGGCGTCCCCAAAACATATGTACTTCAGCCAACTTCCATGTTAGTGCGATTCGATCAGCCATGATATAACTCTCTTTTCTAAATCTGACTTAGCATCCTTTCAATCGAAGTCAATATTTAGATGTTCTAAGCCACAATATTCTCTAGCCAAATCCATTTACCCATAACATACTAACTGTCTTTACTAGTCTGAGTAGTCACTCGACTAAATAATTTCTAACCAAGCCACCGATTACAATTTTCGAAAATCTTGCTACCCCACATAACATCACCGTCAAGGGACACTCGAGTCATCTAGCAACAATACATAACTCCCAGCTAAGTCTCGGCACAACCAGTACCCACAGATAGTCTCATTGATATTCTATAAAAAGGGTCAACATACATCTCGTTCTGAGGTGGTAGAGACAATATACCACTCAGAACGAAGCCATCCTTAAACAATCCCACTCAAATCTATTCCGGACATTGATGATCTATAATGATCACAACACTTAGCCAACATCTCGGGGTCTCAATATCACAAGCCAACATTCTTAGGGTCGCGAAAGCTGTCACTTCCCGTTCCCAGAATACGTATTCATAGATACATGTACTGCTTTAATGTATTTATTTAATATTTATCATGTATTGTTCTGTATCTAAAATTCTTTTAATTTCATGATAATTAATTTTCTGTAATTTAATTTCTGTATTTTATTTTCTACTTTCATACTCTGCTTTAGCTCCACTTTGGGTTCGACTTGAATTGGTTTAATTAGTTGGTTCAGCATGAACCGAAATAAATCTCCACCTACCACCACCCCTTCCATTTAAAGCCATCTCTTTCCTCTCTTCATTACTTCACCATTAATCTTCTTCTTCCTCATAACTCCTCCCTCACCTACCAGCCGCTAAGGCAAGTGCCAAACTTGCTTCTTGATGGATCACCATTATTATTGTTCCATCATCTTTCTTACTTGATTTTGAGCCTCTTTAGTACTTAGCATTTTCAATTTTCATGATTCATTTCTTGTAGATCTAAGTTTAATGCATTTTCAAATTTCTTAGGTTTTTGATCTAGTAAACTTTGTTATCTTTAAGTTTTGATGGTTCCATATTGTAGAAAATTTTGTTCTACCCCATTTTGACCTATGGAATTCCAATTTTGGGTTGGGAGTGTAGGACTTAGAGAGCTTGGAAGCAATATTTTCCATGGTTCTGTCCTTAGAAAAGTTCGGAGAAGAAGAACAGATCCTGGCCGCATGACAGACCTGACCGCATGAGTTTTCATATGGCAAGTCTTTTTGAGCCGCATAAGAGATTCAGCCGCATGAAGAGTTTCAACAGCATGGCATTATCTTGGCCGCATAAGTTTTCTCAGCCGCATGAG
>JANAVB010029562.1:0-2500 GCA_029216955.1 Iris pallida
TGATCTCAGCCGTCGCCTCGGTTCTGTGAAAAGATAACCACAATAAAACCAAAAAAAGATCATCATTAATCTTTTTTGGTTACCGAGGCGTCATCATTTGCACTAACTGAGCGGAGGATGCGCCCCATTACTGACGCACGGAGTATCTATGCGCCCCGACGGTCATGCGCCTCCACTACCATGCTTCTTATTCAAAGTATTCCAAAACTTATCCAAAAGTTTTGAAAACTTTGAAGGGGGTCTTGTAGAAGCATGGAATTTTAGAACCAAAAGTCTATGTGTCAGACTACATGCGCCAAAGTTTGGACAAAGTACACAGCAAAAAGCAACAAATATATATACATTGAAAGTGGACTTTTTATTTAACATATAAAGTCTATTACATGTCTAAGAAAGACTGTACAAAGGAGAATTTCTACAAAAAAAAGATCCTAAGTCTACAGCCAGCAATCAACATGCGCCCTCAGCCAGGCGCATCCCAACATGCGCCCTCAGCCAGGTCCCACCATGCGCCCTCAGCAAGGCGCATCCTTTTCAGCAGCTCAGTTATGTGCATCCTCAGTTATGTGCATCCCTTTGGTAGCTCAGTTATGTGCATCCCTTCAGCAGTCCAGTTATGTGCCGCTCTTCCAGCTAGGCTCACCGCCGTCTAAATGCTTCGACTAATGAAGCATTTATTGAACAGAACGAGGGTGGCAATCAACCCTCTAGCCCAGGAAGGGAAAAGAACCACAAGCCAACCTGTGGCCAGGGGAGGCTTCGAAAGAGCCTCCAAACACCAAGGAAGACCGTGATCGAAATCGCGGCCAAAGGAGCAGCTTTCAACACAACCAGAATAGGCTACACCCATTTTGAAGGAAGAAAGAGCAACCAAAGCCGTAGCACCGCAATTCTGATCTACGGCTCTTCCTGCACAACGAAGACGAGGCCCCGAGCATCCCTATCTTTGGATGCAACAGGCACCTTCCGCCTGCCTCGGAAGCCCTCGACTCCGAGTTTTTGTAACAGTCACCTTCAAGTGCATCAACAAAGATACTGCGTCGCATCTTCACTCTCGGGAGCATCTCGTCAACAGAATGCATTCGAGTACACAAGTTCATGTCGAAAAGATGTGAGAGAACGAGAGGCCAACCCTCTCTCCATGCCACTATTTATAGGCCGGGCAAATCAAACCCATGCGCCAAGTGGATGGCTCTTCGAATTTCGTGCAATGAATTTGCATTAAATGGATGAACCGGACGCTTCGAATTCAGCCAAGTTAAAACGGCTATTTAAAGCACTCAAAGAACGTAACAGTTGTACCATCAAAGACGTCTCACGAAGCGGATGCGCCGGCCAGACCGCGCATCACACAGACGCGCCCTTCAACATCAAGTGCATCATACAGACGCGCCCTTCAGTACCAAGAGCATCACAGGGGATGCGCCCCCATGCGTCCCCATACGCCTAGTGGAACGCCAATCGACGCGCCCACTCGGCTGTCCATCGAATGTCACAAACATGCTGAACTGACAGAGTTGGCAGCACGCCTCCCGAAGTATGAACAGTCGGCAGCTTTTTCAGAAGACGAAGCATCGCCAACGTCAGCATCATCATTACTTCCCTCCGACGGCTACTGCCACGTGGCCACCCAACCATCTCGCATGCGCCTCCTCGGCCATGCGCCCAAATTTGCATATGCCTCAAAAGCTGTGCGCCTCAGACTTTTCACTGATCCCTGAAGACAGAAGGAAAGTCACTGTCACAACTCTGCATGCGCCTCAAAAGCCATGCGCCCCAGACTTCTCTCTGATCCTAAAAGACAGGAGTAAAGTCACTACTGAAGCTCTGCATGCGCCTCAAAAGCCATGCACCCAGAATGGTTCGTGACTCCTAAAGGTTACGAGCCAAAGTCTCCTCATGCGCCCAATCCTAGGCGCATCCTACCAGATCATTCCCCACCAAATCAGAGATCTCCGAGCCATGGGTCGATGACACTTGTCCTTTGACTCAACTCATCCCTCAGCAACAGAGAGATCTTCTCCTCTGCTACGTGCCGGTCGACAACAGCAGTATGAAGAAGTCAACCCCTCGATCAGGGCGCATCGTCCATGTGCCTCCATCAGCAATCAACACGTGACGTCCCCGCGTACGGGCGCATCCTACATGCGCGCATGAGCAGCCAGCCTGCAAAACTATAAATAGAGGGATCATTTCCTTCTTCCGGACGGACCGACCTACGTACACACATATCAACCTCCACAACGAACAGACAAAGACTTCGCACCACCAAAGAGGCAGATACAGACACTCAACGTCTTCCTCCTCTCAGCAAGCTCCAGCACCCAGAGCAATCCAGACCTTCAGAGAACCGATAACCGTCGTCAGATCGTCAACGGAGTCAACGCATTACCACTCACTCCATTGGCACAAGGAACCCAGATTAAACAAAAGTGTACTCCTAGGACTACGCCTAAGTCCTATATTGTAACACTGTTCTGTTTGTATTGAAATTTACAAT